>JACEGR010002930.1:0-116219 GCA_014170235.1 Listronotus bonariensis
ATCTGAGATACAGGGAGGTAAAGTTTAAAAATATCTTTTATTAATATACCGGGTAATAATATCCGGTCAATTTAAACATAGAAATGTGGATCAAATACCAAAATTTCCGACAAAGCCAAAATTTTGGATCGACCTTGGGTTTACCATTACCAATAAAGTGCCAAAAGTCCCCATCGATCCCATGTGTGCTTTAACAGTTATTCAAGGTTAAAGGTCAAAGTTTTAGGTTTTTGTGATTTTTCTCAAAAACTGTTTAATCGAAAAAATACCGCAAACCAAAGTTGTAGATCTCAAAATTCTTTATAAAATGATCCTTATAATTTTTTCTCTTAGACCTACCATTTTCCAGATATTGCTCTTATAAGAATCACGGTAGGCCTACTCCACGAAGCCTTATGACGGTATTTCCTGGAAAAATACTTACTTAATAGTAAAAAAATATTAATATTTGTTATTTAGTTCAACTGTGGTTCAAATTATTTTTTGTTACTTTAATCTGATTACTCTTCATACCCATCGTAAACAAAAATTTTTTCTTTGATGTCTTCTTCTTTAACTTCTTCTTCTTTTTCTTCTTCTTCCTTTTGCTGAATATTCAGAAATTTTTTAAATGAAGATGCATCAGTTGTCTCTTCATCAAATTCAAATGAATCCTTCTACCTTGTATTTATTTGAACATTTGAGCAAGATAGACCTTGGCAATTGGTACACACTGAAGAACACTGCCAACCTACTTTTTATAGCCACATTTGGCACTGCATCCTTTTTGCAATTGTAAAAAATAGTGTTAGGAAGTTTTTCTGAAGCAGGGAGCAGTAGAGTTTAAATCGGTTTCAAAGTAATATTTATTAATTTCCAACACCAGTCTTCAGGGTTCAGTTGATTACCTTGCCATGTCTGGACTTGATAGTATGATAGTATAATGTGATATATTTAATAACATATTAGACGTACAGTGTGTTTGTAGACTACAGTAAAAAGCAAATGTACATGTAATTTGCTTGGTTCGAAGACGATCATGCAAAACTGTCACATTGGGTGGTATATGGTTAGTTAAATAAAAAAAAATTGCTTTATTAGGAATTATTTGAAAAAATAAGAAGTAACCATGACCCCCCAATGTGACAATTTTGCATGATCGTCTGGTTATGCAAATATTTCTAATTCCATTTGCCTAAAATTGCTTAGGCAAATAATGAAAATACACTATTTGCTCAGACAGAAGGCAATTGCCTAGACAGAAGTCATTTGACTAAAATAACCATTTGATAAAAGAGACATAAGTAGGGCTTTCTGCTTGCCTAAGAACCAGAATGTATACGTGGCATATGTGTGCATATCATGTAGAACGTGATTCTTACAAGCTCAACCATCTGGAAAATGGTAGGTCCTACGGCAAAACTTTAAAAACCATTTTTATAGAGAATTTTAAGATCTACAACTTTGATATGTAGTACTTTTTTGATACCGTTTTCGGGGAAAATCCAAAAACCTAAAACTTTGACCTTTGACCTTGAATAATTCTCAAAGCAGACATGGGATCGATGAGGACTTTTGGCACTTTATTTGTAATTTGTCGGAATTTTTGTTATTTCAATTGTACAAATTGACCGGACAATAAATAAACAAATACCTGTAATAGCACTTTAAAGATAATAATAAAATTTGTTACACAGCCACTATGCATATGGAGTTATTTTGTGAGGTATGAACTTCTCGGAACAATTATCGTTTTTGTACTTTCTATATTCTTTTGGGTATAGTATACTAGTCGGGTAAAAAAGTTCAAAAACGTACTATAAAGAAATAAAGCTTATAAAAATATGTGCAAAAGCTCATTCGATTCGGAATGACGTCTAGAATTTTTTAAAAATATTGATAGTAGAGAAATTCTAAAAAAGTGATGGTAATAAAAAAGATCCTAAAAGAGGAGGAAATTCTTAAGTCCGAACTCCCGGAACTTAATCTCCATTATTTATATTTTTAAACGCTAAAAATAGCCGTCAGTGTGCCATTTTGTACGCGCACGGCCTCCAAAGCGAGTACGCAATTTTTGTAATAATTGTCGGAAATTCTTTTCATTTCCCAGGGCGCTTGTATTTTAACTTTGTGTACCAAAACAAAATGTAGGTACGGTTGCCAAATTGCCAGCTCGCAGATTACCAAGTTTTTACGGAAAATATGAAACGTGGTATAGTTTTAAGGGTATTTTTGATTTGGTTGTACGTAATACGACAGACTTAAGTTGGATTGATAAATTTCTATATCTGAAAATTTGTTGCAAAGACGGTGCCTTAATACTTATTGATTGTTTAAATATTACTACAGCGAATTACAAGATCGCTTACGATTTATTAGAAAAGTGTTATTCGAATAAACGAGTCGCCGTATACACTACTTGCTACTTGCCGAGTACTTCGCAAGTACCGCGTAGTGAGTAGCCGGCTTAAGGGTTAAAGTCGGCTCCTTTTTTCGTCGAATTCAATGGATTTTCCGACGAATCAATGATGCTTACTGATACATATTGATGGGAATCATTTCTTTCAGAAACCATTCAACTGACATTTTTGGCAAAAATGAGATTAAGAGTTACCAATCATCTTATAAAAAAAAATTAGTTTAGTTCAGAAACCAGTCAACCGATCATTCATAATGTTTTTCTACAGTATTAAATTTTATGGTCGTTCTTTGGTAACACTATGTTTATTTCAGCAAATACGTCATTTTATAACCAGTATGCTGATCCCCAAAGTTAGTAAAACAGACCGTTTTACTAACGACCATGTAATCAGTGGGATTACCTAGTGAAGGTAACATAATCATTAGGGACTGCGAAATGGTTTTATCTTTGTGTAATAATAAATTAAAGTTTTTATCATTGTATTCTTTTACTTAATATTCCTCTGCTATTAAAAAGTGTTAAGAGAAAATTAAAATTTATGATATAATTTTATTTTATTGCAGAAACAAGTCAAGAGCAAAAACATCTATTTTTTTAAAAACAAATTATGCGTATTACAGTGTTAATACAAGTATTATAACATCTGTTCTGAAAAGTTACTAAGTGCCATTGTAAATTTTTCTAGGCCAAAATCCTTATTAATGTCAAAGATAGAAAGTTTTTTGTTGTTTACCAAAAATTTAATAAAGAGCACTTGACTGGTTTCTAAAATAAACGATTTATGGATGGTTGACTAATTAACTTCTACTGTAGTGCAACGTTTGGGAATTCCGTTCTTTTTATGCCTAGTCTTCATATACGATAAAATATTGCGGAATCTTGGAAGTCCGGAGTCCCGTGACTACAATATCAAAATTTAGTTGGGCTGTCGGCAGCCATGTTAAAAAAGTAATAGATCCGTGACAGTTTCGAAAAAAAGTTGGAAATTAATAACTTTTAACGGAATCCGTCAATGTTCTTGCTAACTTTTCTATAATTTTTGGTAATATTGTTAGTTTAAAAGATAGTCTTATTCAAATTTTTAATCAAAATTTATGTTGTTGCCTCCATAAACAAATGACTTTTTGAAAATTGCGCCAATACACTGTTCCGGATTTAGGCAATTTTTGTTTACGTAAGGACTAGGCATTAAGCAGGCAGCACACTATCGCGGAACGGAATGGAAGCGTACGGAAATTTTAAAAAGCATATAGACAATTCAAATTAAGGATCAGCAGTGTTGCAATTCGGTCAGTCAGCTGATAAAAATGAGTATCTAGATCAAAAGTGTTGAAAGTATTTACCATATTTACAAAAATATACGATTTTGGGTTTGTATATCTGCTAGCAAAACCACTCTTAAAAACAAGGCGTTAAATTTCAGACAAAATATTAGGCATCATTGTCCAAAAACCTAAATAAAACAAAGAGTAGTAACCAGCTAACGTTCTGCATATTTTTATTTAAAGTGTCAAAACGTAAGTTCTATAATATTTACACTTAAACTGCAGGCATAACAAATCCGACTTTGCACCTTTTGCTTCATGGCAGAATTTCTAACGGAATCCATGATGATAATCACTAAAATACTTGGCACAAATTGTAGTCTTATTTTTTTTGTATTTTTTATTACATTTATGCAAGAAATTAAAAAATAATTTAAGGTTAACTGCCACAACAGCAAGAAAAACTTGACTATGAGTTGTCATGGACCCTTATACTGGTTCAAAATTATACCGATGAGGGCTATTTAACAACGTTGCAAACTTAATTTTAAAAGCCAATAACTAATTGGAGTCCGCACACTATCGCGGATCGGAACACCGAGGAGTGGCACGGACTGGAAAGGAATCGCTTGGATTGCTATCTAAGAGAATTTTTCCGAGGTTCCGCAGCCGATGTCACTATTCAGTGGCATATTACGAACTTATGCGATGCCTATAAAGTACCTATATTTAAATTATTTTCCATACAAAATAAAATCAAATACGAAGTAATATCGTAACCCAAATAATTAAAAATGTTTAACAAGATCTTTAGCCGAATTTTAAGACCATTTTAAAACAACAGTGTGAAATACCTACCTATTGCCAGGCAGGTTTTGAGCCAGGAAATATTTTGTGGCATATTAACCAATTGGCAATTGTTTCGTACAATTTTATTATTTCAACGTTTTTGTTTTTCAGATAAAAAATAAAAAAATATTTTTTGTCATTTTTGTACCGCGATATCTCTCTAATGGTTAATATTTGACCTCATGTTTATAAAGCAAACTACCCTTTATTTTAAACAAGGAATCGCCTCCTAATTTTTTTTTGCATTTGTTTAGAAACACCCTGTATAAGGAAACCCGGAATAAATTAACTTAAGGCTGGGACTAGTGGGAAATGCTAGTGTTCCTACTTAACATACTAGAAATCCCGATAAAATGGTTGGGACCAAAAGGCCTCAAATTTGGTCCGCTTCTTAAAAATCTGTACTATTTTTATAAATTATCCTGTATCATCGAAAATATGACAGATATCGAAAAAAAGTGAAAAGTGATAAGTTAAGAGCATAAAAATTACATATATTTTTGCAAGAATAAAATCAGAAAAGATTATATTTTTTGAGAAAAATGACAGTAATTTCGTTAAAATCATAAAATATATGTTATTGTCATAAATGTGACTTAATATTACTTACTAAAACATTGTTGGTGGATAATAGTTTAATAATTGTCCTCTTAAAGTGGCTAATAGGGGCGATAGGGTGAGCCAAAATAATGTCAGTATTTCATATAAAAAAAGTTCTATTGCACTCCGTTAGAAAGATATTGACCTTCAAAGTTAGCTAGCTTCTTTCCATGGGTAAACGACTGTTCAGTAAGTCGGGATTATACAGAGTAACACAAGTTTTTTTGTTTCATTTTATGTATGCATTTTTGACATAGGTGAAAAATTTGATATTTTGCTTTGACCGTTTGATTTCTTTATCTTTTTCTACAAAAAAGATATACTTTATTTAAATCAGTATCTTAGACAGCTTTTTAATTCCAGACACACCAACATTTTTTAAGTAATAAAAATATTTTGAGAAAATTATTAAAACGTGGTAAAATTATGAAAAATAATGTTTTTAAGCCTTTTTAAATTTATAATACAGATAAAGACTGTTTCTCATAATTTTACCATATTTTAAGAATTTTTTTAACAAACTGGAATTTTTTAATACATAGAAAATGTTGGTTCTCTGGATTTAAAGTGCGATTTTATGAAAAATAAGGTATACCTTTTTTGTACAAAAATGATGAAGGAATCAAACGGTCAAATCAAAATATGAAATTTATTACCTGTGTTAAAAATGCTTACATTAAATGGAAAAAATGTCTTACCCCGTATATTTCCGGCTTACTAAACAGCCGTTTATTTATGAAAAGAAGCATTAGTATAAGGTTATTTAGTTGCCTTAAATTCAAAAGGGTCTATGTGTCATTTAGGTATTCAAAAGTTATGAGTAAAAACATTGAATAATCTCTATACTGGCAAATGAGATACGCTATGAATAGCCCTACCTTTTAGAAGTGGGTTTTTATCGATGGCATGTCTCTGAATATCGTTAGGCTTTGTATATAAAACCTTTTTAAGTAAAAATCTAATTTTTAGCATTTTTGGGCATTAAGATCCTTTTGAATTTAAGGTCTTCAATTATAATTAAAATAAGTTTTTTTATACCAACTTTGAACAAAGCGCGTTAAACTTTTTTTAAATGAAGTACTAACATTATTTTGGCACACTCTATCACCCCTATCATTTTTGACTCCACCTTTCCGACCACCTTGTATACAATTAAAACCTTTTTGCCTTATTAAAGTCTTCCTGTTTTCGCTTATGTTTTTTTAAACCCCGTCATTCGTCCCAATCTACGGGTTTGTCTGTAAAATAATTGAAGATCTTAACTTCAAAAGGTCTATGTGTCAAAAACACCAGTAATGATATTTTTGCTTTAAAAGCTTTTATAAACAACTAACGATATTAGGTGGGTTCTATATGCCATAGATAAAAACCTATACTAGGTAGCAATATTCAAAGCGAATCTCATGTACCGTTATAGAGATTATTCAATGTTTTTTACTTATATCTTTTAAATACCCAAATGGCACATAGACCCTTTTGAATTTAAGGTCTTTAATTTTTGATTTAAAATAATATGAACATAAATAAACAAATACATACTTTGTCTTCAAGTCAGCAATACGCAAGTTGAACAGTTTTGTAATTCGATACACCTTAATTAATTAAATAATAAAAAATATATGAGTTTAATTTACGCATTGAATATAATTTTATCATTTTATTGTTGGTAGTTGTTAAATAAGCTGCTTAGAGAGAAGGTGGCCCAACTTTCATTTGACAGTTGATAGATGTGACGTAAAGGGTATCCTTTAAAAAAAAATCGTTATTTCTTTAGTGTTTTGTTAATATCGTGTTAATCGTGTTTATATTTGTGATTAAATAGTGGATTAAAAATATTTTAACAATTGTATAAATTAAATTTTGAATTTGTTAAAAAGGACTCTAATGACATCACATAATCAGCTGTTAACTGTCATAGCAAACTTGGGCCTCCTCTCTATGCACCTTGGTTGTTGAGGTAAACAAAGAATATTGACGAACGACATTAATAACTCTACAATTTTAAAACTTCCATTGGTAACATAAGATATTTGCAGTAATTAAATATTTAATCTAACAGATAAAAACAAAATGCAATAGAGAAGTTCATTTATATAACTTTATTTAAAGCGTAATACAAACTATCCTTTTGGTAAGAATTATTCTCTAAAATTTATGTTTTCATAAACATGTACGATGTATTTATGTCCATTTTCTTCTATAATTCCTTGCGGTACTCTGGAATCCCTAAAAAGTACACCGTCTAATTAATTTTAATTTGAAATAATATTTTTGTATAACTTACTCCACTCTTTTAACAGTGCCTGGCATATTTGGAAAGAAAGTATCGCAGTCATAGGGCAGAAAGACTCTTGTAAAGTAAACTCTATAGAAATGTTCACTTGCATAAACTTCCTTAAATATAAAAAATGTTTACATTTAATTTTCTGGTATAAGATATTTAAATACTCAAATCAAGCAAAATATTAATTATATATTTTTAATAATTTAATACTCTGACTGATTTTTTTATTGACTGAAACGTAAAATAATGTCAAACTTAAGATTTTTTAATACAAAAAGACTACCATGGTAGGCTTTACGGGTACCCTTATTTTTATTTATTTATTGTATTGCACTTTATTGATTAAATACAGGGTATCGCAAACCTATTTATTTACAAAATAGCTTTGCTCGTGTACAAAAAATAAAAAAGAATATACAGTAAAGTCCTAAAGTCCATCGCCCCCTTCTAACTTCTGAACCGTTTGGTATATTTTCAGAGAACTTTGAACGAAAATTACACTTACCAATTTGTCTACTCGGCAATTACCGCTAGTCATGTTTTTAATTGTTGAATGTGACAACCACATCATTTAATATGTCAGTTTGACATTTCATAAATTTTGCAAACATTTTTGTATAAAAATGTCTCTGTGTATTTAATAATAATTATTAGTTTTTTAAGATTAGGTTTTGTTGTATTGTTAAATAAAATGCTTCGAAAATTATTATTTCTTCATTTGATAGTTTCACTTTCTTCGAGTAATTTTCTCTCTAAATTACACTCGTGCATCAAAATAATCAGATAATTTAGCTTTCAAGTGTATTGCCTTTTAAAAACCATTTTCGTTCATTTTCATATTTTGGCAAAAGGGCCCGACTCCGAAGGATATGAAAATGAACTCTAGTAGTTTTTAGGCAATACGCTTTCAAACAAAATTATCAATAATTTTGATGCACTTGTGTAATTACCCCCGATAATTTACAAGCAAGGTCTGAAGTTTTTGACATACCAATAATAGCTCTAAAGGTTAAGGTGACCTTGGTCATAAATTATCGTTCCAAGTTTTAACAAAATATACCAAATGAATAAGAAGTTAAAAAGGAGAGCGACGGATTTTACAGCCTTACTGTATATAATAAAAACCGTTAATGCTATTTTATTGACAGTGTTAATAAATGTAGAGGGTATATCAAAAGAAAATATTGCCAAAAAGTATTTTGTTAAATAGAACACATGGCATATTTAAACAAATTTTGACTCTAATAAATTTTTATACACCCCTATAAGAAAAAAACATTTTTTTTTAAATATTTTTGTCCTGTTCAAAACTTTCTATGATCAGGCAAGAAGAAGTTGAGTAAGTAAAATAGTTTTTTTGCTTTTTAACTTTTTACTGGGTAACCCTAGAATACGTAGATGTGTAATATCTGTTTATGCAAAAATAATATTTAAACATGGCACCACCGCGCCTGGTATGTTCTACCTATTTATTGGTTTTAATCCATACATTTTAAGTTGTTAATTTCTTTTTTACAATTTTCTGGAAAAAAGACTTGCCGTGAAAAACTTGCTTTGTACTTAATAATGGTACAAAGTATAGTAAGAAAATTAATACTGTTTTGATTCAAAATATTTTCAAAGAATTCTGTCACTGTTAGAGGCCTTGATTACCAGGGCGGACCATTGCATAAATTAAATTATGAGCTTTAACTCTTGTTTTCAATAGCATAAAACTTATTTATCAGGGCCAAAGTGGCTTACTCAATATAAATTCAGCAAAACTTTATGTCCGTGCGTTATACAGTTTTAATATAGAATTTTAAAAGCCAAAATTTGTTAAAATATACTAAGTGTTCTTTAAAAAAAAAACCTACTTTACAATGAACATTTTATTTCCTAAACATCGTGTATTCTTGCCCATAATGTCAATAAAATAAGTGTGGCCAAACAGACATTTTTTTATTTTAGGTCTCTTTTGTATCTATTTTAGGGGCGAAGTTATTTCATATATAAATAGAATTGAACACTCTCTAGTATAAATATTTTTAAATTAAATTGGGTTACTAAATACTTGATTATAGCAAAAAAACAGATTTTCTAAAACTCAAAATGACAAAATCACCAAATAAATTCTTTTAGGTACCTTATAAATATAATTTCCTCCAATAACCCATGTATCTTCATACTGTTTTTGAAACTCCTTATTTTCTAATTTCTCTATTACTTCATCAAGATTTTTAAAAGTATATGTATCTGGATATTGAGACAAGTCTAAGTCAGACCTTGATAAAACAAAGTTTATTGTATTGGGAAAAGGCTTCCATGGGTTTGCATCCCAAGTTTTTCTTCCCATTATCACAACATTCTTTTTGTTTTTATCTTGAGTTTCGCTGGTTATTCGAAGGTAATAAGCCGTTTCCGAACTAGAAAATATATCATGTCGATTTTTTTGGCAACTTTTGCTATGCATAATTCAATATAAATTTAGAGCATTTTTAAATTTCTCTGACCCCTTTGCTAATTAAAAAAAAATCGATTCTTTTTGCCCTAATATAATTTTTGTAAAAGTAATTAATTTATATAGTCCAGTCAATGAAGCTGTAAAACAGGCAATCGCTAAAAGTCCTCAGAAACACTTCCCATTTGAATCATTTTTTTAAACCTTTTTATGTTTTTTAAAATCAAAAACCTCTTGGGGGATAATTATGGTAGGGGGGCCAAGAGAGGGATTTCGGGATTTTTCTACAGCGCAGCAGATTAATATACCCGAGGATACCTTGTAGCCGGTTAAGTACCTCCACCAAATCTGAGCCCCGTATAAAAGACCGATCGTAAAAAACAAAAATATTTCCATCAAATTTTCGAGCGCGTCAGATTAAGATAGGGTGAGTTAAGAAGTACATGCTAATCAGTGTATATTTTACTAATCTGGCAATTTGAGAGTGACGTAGGGCTACAAAGTGGTTAAAAAAGTCATTTTGACCTTCTCGAGCGTTATTTTAACGAAACAGAATAACGAAAAATATACAGTGTGTCCCAGGATAGGTGTTACAAGAAAACAAATGGATCAAAAATTTTTGAATTATAAAACAAAATTAATAAATACCAAATTTTACTTCAATGGTTACAATACAGGGTGAGTTATAACCAAAAATATGAAAAATGCCCAGGAACTACTTTTATTTTTTAAAATAAAACAAAATCGTATAAGTAAATGTTGTAGAGAATTGAATTTTATATCAAAATTTGAAGCTTAAGCATGAGAGTAAAAAATGTAATTGTCAATTTTTTACATTACACACTACAACTTAAATAGTGGGCAAGAGGGAGAAAAATTTAAAAGAAAAATTAATAATTTTAAACATTTTTATAAAATTCAGTGCCTTAAGCCAAATATTTTAAAAATTGTTAATTCATAATGTAAAAAATTGCCCAATTTTTTTCTTTTTACTTTAATTTTTTAACTTTAAATTTTAACATAAAATTTAATTATCTACAACACTTACTTATTAAATTTTGTCCTAATTTTAAAAGTAAAGATACTTTACTCATGGTCATTTTTCATATTTTTAGTTATAACTCGCCTTGTATATTACCAATTGGAGTAAAATTGTGTATTTATTATTTTTGGACCATGCGACCAGTTTTTCCAAAAGGAAGTTTAAAAATTCCAAAATTTTTGGTTGATTTGTCCTCTTGTAATACATATCCTGGGACACACTGTATAATTCTATACAATCCGAACGATTTCCACAAGCCGAAATTATAACAGTATTTTTTGAAATATTTAAAAATCTATAGCCGCTTCCTCCACCCATAAAAAGTTATACATTTTATAACAGTTTTTTTCTTATTTTCTAAGCTTTGCAACCCAATAGGTTTCTATGACGCTCAAGTAAATTTCCATTTAGCATCGTGGGCTCCCTAGTATTATTTGTATTTTTAAATAATATAAATGTTATTTAGATAGGGTGGCACAGTTTACCGACAAACTTTAAGGTGTGATTCTTTAACGGAAAATAAGAAAAAAGACTTTACATGAACATATGTCTAAACGTCCTACTTTTGGAACTATGGGGTGTTAAAATTTCGGAAAAGTTTTTTTGAATATCTTTTTACCAACACAAACATTTTTCGAAAATTTGGAATTCGTCTTCCATGCATTAAATGACATTTTTTGACGTACAAGAAAAACCTTTTTCGCCAGTGTCGTCCGGGCTGCATTATGCTAAAAAAAATATAATTCTTTGAATTTTTATTAAGTTTAAAACAAATTTAGTCTTTTCTTTTATTCAATGAACTTATATGGTTTTAGCGAAAAAAATTTTCGGCTTGATTAAATCGTTATCTATTTAGGATAGAATCAGCTAAATGAAGTCGTTCATTGGCAATAATGGTATGGAAAGAAGACAGTCCAACATTTGGGATTGGGTGACTAATAGTGCGTGTTTTTTTATTGCATTACTGGCCGATATACCTATAAAAATAGCTGAAACGATATGTATGGTAACTAGTAACATAATCATAGCTTATCGAATATTAGTAATGTTAAGAGTACTTAGTTTGCTTTACCAATTATCATGTGAATTAAAAGTTGAAACATTGATGTATTGACCAATCTTTAGTGTAGGAAATTAATTTTGATTAAAATAATATACAGCGTGTCTCTGAAACGTGTGAAAAAGGTGATGTGATATCGCCAATTCCTGAGACTATAATATGACGATTTAACTCAACTTACCTTGGTCCAGAAGTGGATGGTCTCGGAGTAAAAAACCTAAATTCTTATTCTGGATTTAGTTTTTTAGAAATAATTATGTTAAAAATTGGTGTATTGTTTTGGAAGGTAAAAAATTTAAATCTGTCTGCTGCTTAATTTTGCTGTAAACTTTAGAGGGCAATACCGGCAGTATCTTGCACAAATAAAAATGAAATACCTTATATGAGTCACTCTGTATCTAACTTTTAAATAAAAATTTAGAAAGCCGTGTTTGAGATATCCGGATTAAAAAAACTTTCTGTATGGCCAGGTCAAAGCTATACAGGGTGTTTCAGAATAAGTTGCTAATCTTTAGGAGTGTGGATCCTTAAGTGATTTTAAAAAGAAAAGTTTAAATAACTCTATGTCTTACCTTTTGAGATACAGAGTAGTAAAAAAGGCGATTTTTTTTAAACTTTAGCACCCTGTCTCTCAAAAAATAAACCATTTAGGACGTTGGTTAATTTAATCTTTTCTTTTTAAAATCACTTGAGAGTTACGCTTTTAAAGATTAGCAACTTATACTGAAACACCCTGAATAGTACAGGAATTTTTTTCTAACATCCAGATCTTTTAAACGGCTACTTAAATCAACATGTACCAGTTGTATTTTTTTTAAGTAAACTATGTTTAAGAATAAAACATTGTATCTAAAAGTTACGTACAGGGTGGGCAAAATTGGGTGTTTTTATAGGCCCAGTTATTACTAAAGTTATTAAAAACCGGTGTAGGTATTATGGGCTCGATTTTAAAGAAAGTAGTAATGGCGTAGTCAGAATTTTAACAAGATTAGTTATCTAAGAGATACGAGGAGAAATTAAAAAATTGTCGTTTTTGATTTTACCCTATATATCCTTATATATATATAAACTGTAAGAGATAATGATACTATGTTATATATATATATATATATATATATATATATATATATATATATATATATATATCTATATTTTCTAAGTCAGAAACATAATAAGTAAATGTTTTTTTTAATTTTAATTTTAAAAATACTGCTAGTTTGGTAATTTAAACAAACCTGTCTATACCATATATTTTTTTAGCTAACATCAATGGTAAATGGAGGTAAAATTATGTCCATTTTTGGAATACCTTCATCCATATTAAAATTATCTGTACTATAGGGAACTGAAATTTGTACTGACACAACATTGTAGGTACTCTACTTAGAAAATCAGATATACCGCCTGCACTAAGCAAGCCTGTGATTTGAGAAGCGTTAAACGATTCTAAAATTTTAGTCGGATGTATGGTTGGATGCTGATTTCTGATGTTTCAGATTTTATCTAGCACATCTGGTTAACTGGAAATATATATATATATATATATATATATATATATATATCTTACAGTTTTTTAAATATTTGAATTTTAATATTTTATTCAAAAAAATATAAATTTATTTTAAAATTTAAACATACTTAATTTAAAATAATATGTTAAAATATTACCTACTTTAAAAAATATGCTACAGGCTAGGGGCTTAAAAAAATAAAACAATTATATAACACCTAATAATCTAATGGCATCATCCCCAAATAAATAAATTTAAATAGTTAGAAGACAATTTAAAAGAAATTCGCTCTTTAAAACACCACACATTTTTTTTCTGTGTTTATACTTTTAAAAGTATGTTAAGGTTAGCATAAATCATAAAAATATCTTAAATATAACATTTGTAAAAGAAGGGGTTTATACGGGTTACGCTCAAAAACAAATATTAATACTCAAATATTAATTAATAATAATAATACAATGTATATATATATATATATATATATATATATATATATATATATATACAATTTAATAAGAGTAAAACAAATACATAACCTGGTAGAAACGACTACTTATTATATTGTTTTCTTTTCTTTTTGTCGTTTAGGAGCCTCTATGCCCAAGAATTTAAAACTCTTATTAAATTGTTTAAGGCTCAAGAACATTACTTTCTATTATATATATATATATATATATATATATATATATATATATATATATATATATATATATATATATATATATATATATATATATATATATATATATATATATATATATATTTGTTATCGTAGTGACAATGACAAGGGCTATTAATTAGTGAAAAAATATACAGAGTTTTCCATAAGAAAACGTCAAGTTGGTATTATAACATTTTAACGCAACCCTGTATAAAATACAGAATACTTTCTGTAGATTCTACGTAAAAGTTCTACAAAAATTGTCCTTATGGTTTTTTGCTATTTCTTACATTATAAAGGATATATAGGATAAAATAAAAACGACAATTTTTCAATTTGCCCTCGTATCTCTTAAATAAACAATATTAAAATTCTGCCTACGCTTTTTTGTTTTTCATTTAAGTAAGGTAATGTTTATAACAAAATTAATGGCAAATTCTAATTTCTTACCTCTCAAAATCCCTAAGCCAAATATTCTGACAATACACCCATTATTACCAAAACTATTTATAAAAAACTAAATCCCGAATAAATTTTTAACATTGTTATATATTAGCCCCAGGAATTTGTGGTATTTTTATTGCCGCAGCCTATCTAGAGACCTATACAAAGAAATACTTACTGTAGAGTTACATAATAGCGATATTAAATGGCCATACCAAGAAAATTTATTTACGCGAAAAGTACATCAATTAAAAAAAATAGAGAATAAATTTGTTTAAAACTTTTACAGGAATTTAATAAAGTTTTTTTATTTTGGTGAGATGCAGTGGCGTACAATTTTTTTCTGAAAAAGTACTTACCGTATATACCTCTCCGACGACACTGGTAAATATTATTGTTTTTTAATATGTTTAAACATTTCTTTTGATGATTAAGAGATCTCTCTTAAATTTCTTATAAATATCTGAACTAGTATAAAAGTTATGATAAATAATTAATAGTTTAAAAACCAAAAAACACGCTTTTATATGCAACCGAACTAAAATTAGAAAATAATTTTTCATTAAAAAAATATTGTCATTTCATAGTAAAAAGCGTGGGGTGCATTTTACTATTTTTTCATAACTTTTCCATCATAGATATTTGCAAATATAATAATTATAACATTTAATATATTTATCACCCCACGCTTTTTACTATGAAATGACAATATTTTTTTTAATGAAAAATTATTTTCTAATTTTTAGTTCGGTTGCATATAAAAGCGTGTTTTTTTAGTTTTTTTAAACTATTAATTATTTTTCATTTTTTAGTTTCTGCTACTCTTGACAAAATGGCGAAAAATTTTTTTAATGAACAAGAGTGGCAAATTTTAAAATTTTTCCAACAGATTGCAACTCACTAAAAATTTCTTCTTCATTAAGTAGCAAAGTTTGAAATTTTGCCAACAGATGGCAATCCAGGCAATGTTTGGACCGTTGCCAATATATTGCAACCCACTAAAAAATTTCTTCTTCATTTAATAGCAAGTTTGAAATGTTGCCAACAGGTGGCAACCTAGGTGTTGTTTTTATATTTTTATAATATAAAGGAAAATTTTTTTTCCTGGCGATCCAAAAAAGAATGTTAATTTTTATTAATTGCACATTATGTATTATGTATACATTACACATAATGTAATTTTTATTATGGAATCCTTGAACTAATGGTGCAACTAACCCTATATTTTTATTGTTCATAAAAATTGAACACCCATGGTGCAACTAACCAAATTGTGTAAAAACTAAAAAATTTCTTCTTCATTTAATAGCAAAGTTTGAAATGTTGCCAACAGATGGCATCCTAGGTGTTGTTTTTATAATATAATGGAATTTTTTTTCCTGGCGATTCAAAAAAGATAACGGATACTGTTTTTAAATTATTGCATCTTCATCGGTCCTGACACGTGTGCAAAGTTTCAAAGAAATCGAATAGCTGGAAGTTGGTTAAAATTAGGCTCAAAGATTCCGTTACATAGATAGATAGATAGATAGATAGTTACAACCCAAGTTAATAAAAGCTTGATAGAAAAACAATTATATTTCTTAAATTTTAACACGGTAGGGTTCCGAAAGTCGAACTTTCAAGACATATGTTCATATAAAGTTTTTTCTTAATTTTTGTTGAAGAATTACCCCTTATAACTAAAATATACAAATATAAATAACATATACAAATCAGCCAGTCAATTATACAAATTGGCAATGCGAGGATGAGAGACAATTTAACGCGAATACCGGTACGTAAACATTTCGGATTGGATGACTAATAGTACCTACTTGTTTTGTTATTGTATTACCGGCCGATATACTTTTAAAATAGCTGATGCGATATATTGTTTAAACAATAAAAATAATTATTTTCTCTTTCTGATAAATTTCTGATTTTAAATAAAACAAAACAAACAGTAAAAAAACATATCAAAATTGGAGCTGTTACTGAGGACTTTTGGCAAAAAGTTTTTACTGACTCAACTTATAAACAGGGTGTTCGTGAATTGTAGCAACAAGGTAGAATTCGATTGTTCTATTTTTTTAGAGAATAAGTATTGCCGGACTATTTTTCTGGCAATAAAAATAATTCTGCTCTTAACACATTAGACTGGACAAAATTTGTGGTGCCTCAATTTAAAATTAGTTAATTATTCTCTAAGAGAGACATCAACATTATTACAGTGGCGACGCCAGGGGGGCAGGTGTGGCCCGGTCTCCCCTGTGGGACCTTTTTGCTCCTGGCGAGTTTGGTGTAGAGGCTAACGTATAGTGTATCTCAAAGTATATCGCTTTGGCTTTTGACGGGCAATACCCCAATAAACCCTTAATGATTTATGACCTATTGTTATGGGGCAAACCTATGAGTTCATAATGACAGGGGTAGGCCAGGTATAAATATCTCTTGAGTTTTGCCCATTTATATAAATATTTCTGCTCATATTTTATTTTTAAACAAGAAGCTTTAATTATTTTTATTAATATTATTTATAGTGAAGAATTGAACAATAGAAAAAAGCGTAGTGATTTTCTATCTCACCGTATAGACAATAGTGATCAAGACCTAATAAGATGGAAAATATATTGTCTTTATGAAAGCGGAGTTGTTCCTACCTTGGATAAACTAAAAACGAAGCTAGAAGAAGACGACACTAATATAAATATTAGCCGTGCCACCCTTCATAGAGTTGTTTGTAAAATGGGATTTAAATACCGCAAAATAGACAAAAGACAAGTAGTAATGGAATCGCACAGATTACGCACTTGGAGATTTAATTACCTTCAAGAAATTAAAAGATATAGGTTAGAAAACAGATCCATAATTTACCTTGATGAAACATGGTTCGATACACACGACAGGGTATCCAAAAGATGGGTGGATTCCAGTCAAAACTGTTAGACGAAAGCACCTTCAGATAAAGGAAAACGCATTACCATAATACACGCTGGTTCAGAAGACGGATTTGTCCCAAACTGCTTGCTGTTGTCTGCAAAGAATATTAAGGATTATAGCTTGTATTATCACGAGGATACAAGCGCAGAACTTTTTGAAAACTGGTTTCAAAATTATCTTTTAAAAAATATTCCAAACAACAGTGTTATTGTCATGGATAACGCAAGCTACCACAGCCGTCTGCTACATAAAGCATCAGCTTCATCCAGTTAAAAAACTGAAATCCAGGAATATTTGTTAGAAAATTATATTTATTTTGAATTCAGTTATAAAAAGTGCAACTTTTGGAAGTTATAAATTCATATGCAATTAAAAAACAATATGTATGTGACAATTTGGCTGAACAGGCTGGGCATACTGTCTTACGTCTTCCTCCGTAACACTGTATGTTTAACCCCATAGAACATTTGGAAAACCAAGTAAAATCAAAGATCAGAGCAGAAAATGTTACACCTACTTTAAGTCCCAGTGTTATAAATTTGATAAAAAATGTAATTACTAATATACCAGTTGAGAGCTGGAAAAATTCAGTACAGCACATTATAAAAATTGAGGGCGCTTACATTTCTGTACAAAATAACTTAAATCGTATTGCAATTGATCTCAACGATGACTCTGATAGTGAAACCGAATTAGATTAAGATATTTAGATAAAAATGTAATTACGTATAGGTAATATAGTTATAAATTTATTTAAAATTTTAAAAACTTTGCATATATTTAATTTCTTAATGCCATTTTAAGATTATACCTACTTAAACAAACAATAAATTATAAATCTTTATATTATTAGAGTCCGTCCCTGATGTTCTGCCCTTTAATACCTAGTGATTTGCAGTTTTATTGCTGTCGGTTGGTATATTGGAGTACTGCCATCAAAAGCCAAAGCGATATACTTTGAGATACACTATACCAGCCTCTCACAGCAGAGAGCCGAGTTCGAATCACGGCACCATCCATCGGCATTTAAAATCGCTCGTAACCTCACAGTTGGCTATGGCAAACCATTGTGTAGTATTCTGCCAAACCCTAGGTAGTATAAAGTTCGTGGTGGCACTACCACGTTGTCGAAAGGTGCCGTAAAAAGCAAAAAAACTGCATGTTTCACTGCTTGAACAACGTTGACGAAATAGGATAAAAGATGGGTTAAACATCTAATAATCCGATACCCAGAGTTGGGTCGAATACTGAAAATTGGTATTCGAATACGAAAACCGGAAAAAGAAAGTATTTAAATCACGAATATTTAAATACTTGGAAGAAAAAAAGTATTCGAATAATCGGTATAACACCCGGAATCGGTATTCGAATACTGCAAATGAAAGGATTCGAATACTATTAAAAAAACCTATGATTAAAAATTTTAAATATCCTATTTTTCTTCTTTTTGATATTCTATTTATGACAATTTTGGTATTCGACTACTGCTTACACATTTCGATATTCAAATAGTCGGAACGCAGTTATTCGATTACTGAAAAAAGTATTCGTCAAATACTTCTAAAGTATTCGAATACAGAATCCCGAATACTAACCAAAAAGTATTCTCCCGAATACCAAACACACAAATGTATTCGAATACTATTCGAATACCGGCAAAATGTATTCTAAATACTATTCAGAATACTGAGTATTCGAATACGACCCAACTCTGCCGATACTCACGGTACACTGTTCATTGAACATGTAGTACTTAGGTTAAAAGCCTTCGTAGGCTGTCACAAATAAAAAAAATATTGCGATGCATAAAACAACATTACAGGTGACATCCATAGGAATATTGGATAATGATTTTTGGGATCCTCAAAATTTTATGCCTCCAAAAATTTTTGCCCCCCTAAAAATATTCGGTCCTTCCTTGGCCTCCCCTTAAACAAAAGCTAGCATCGCCACTGCATTATTATACGCTTGCCCCTAAAATTAGGCTTAGGGACTAGCTTTAGAATTTGAATATCAGAATAAAGAGTGCTGTGGTCAAAAAGTTAAATAAATCGTAAATAACAGAATATTTTCTATCGAAACAAATGGTTTTTTTTTAGTCAAGATTAAGAAAAAATGGTTTAGTAACATTCAAACTTTATAAAATCAAGAAAGTAAAAGAAGGAAATATAGCCAATATTTTTTGCGTTAAAACCTCTTGATCTAAATATTTATTGAGAAAAGATAATTACATAAGTTGAGTAATCTTTAACTTACGGTATATCCCAAGGTAAATACCCATTTTTAGCTATCCCATTATTTTCGCATGCTGCAACAATTAGTTTAAATTTAAAGGCATTGTAAAAAGCTGGAGTAGATCGGTGTACACCTAATACTGCTATATTATTTTTTAATGTAATTAGATAAAATAATTTATCAATTTTATCTTAATTACAGGACAGAACTTATAACTTTATTGTCAAAATCATGTTAAATTTATAAGGCTACTTAATTACTTTACTTGGTACTCAACAGATTTTATCAAGGTTCGTTCACAATAATTTTAAGTATACCTACATGATTTTGAAATGTTTAATAAATTACACAATTTAAACTAGTCAACAAATAAAAATGCGACTAATTATATAAAAGTTGTACGGGGAAGTATAAATCTCAGATCATCTCATTACAAATTCAACAAGTAAAATTTTCCTTTCGCATATTTATTTTGAGTTGTACAGGGTTTTTAATTATATTTTACCACCACTTTTAACTATAACCAAAAAGAATAGAAAAAAACGTCCTGTATAAAAGTTTCATACTTTCTTTCATCTTTTACTTTTGAGCATAAAAAAACAAATGAACATCAAAAACTTAAGGTTTAGTTGGTAAACTTTAAAAAAATACCCAGTATATTATGTCACCATTAAAGAGATCTTTTAAAGAGATTTAAAAAATACTATATTTGATATATCCATCTTTAATAGTCTTTCTAAATATGACCACTTAAATCTAAAAAATTGTAGATATAACATTTTGAATGTTGACAACGTACAGGGTATAATATTATTTAAAAAGTTTACCTCTTCATTTTTATGAGTTTTTGATGTTCATTTGTTTTTTAGAATAAATACTATCATGAAATGAAACTTCTTTTAAGCATTTATTTATTAGAAATCTATACTTTTAGGTGCATTCTTTACTATTTTACTGTATTATACAACAAATTATAATATTGGAGTCAATTGGAATAACTGATGTTCACGATATAACACATATTATTACTATTACAACTTAATAATAAAATTTAGTATTATTAATGGTATTACATTAACAAAATTAGCCTTATGTTTATTCTTAGGTTATGAGTTTTTAAAATTATTTTATTTATTCATCACTATCATCACTGCTTTCTGTATCTTCGTTATTATAAGTAGGTAGTAGTAATTTGAGTTTTTATATTTCCTATTTCTTCTTTTACTAGATCTTCCGTTTCCTTCTTACAAATTAAATTAATTTAATTAAGATGCCTACAATATCCAGTCGATGATGGCCTTGGATTCTGCCAAAAGATATTGCCACTTGGGGTACATAAACGGAGTGGAACCAAGCAAACCGCAAACAAGTTAAAATCACTTTTTTCTACAATTATGGTATCGTCATCACTGAAACGTTGTTTGTATGTGGATTGTGAAGCGCTTCCATCGGCTCCCCATTTGTGAATTAAAAATAATTCATTGGGCTTCTGGGTACATTGTATAATCAAGTCTTTTTGTACATTTAATAAACGTTTTACTGTGTAGTCGACTAAACCCTGAAGAGTTACTTCTGCAAAGATATCCGATATTGTTATGCACTTCTTGTCTGGATAAAAAGCTTTTTTCCACTAATATTTTATTGTAATAAGGATAAATATTTGCATTTCTTAATTTAGCTCCTTGTTGCATCAAAATGTACGATTTTTTTGTATAATCGCCATCAATATACAGAGCGAGAGCTTCTTCATCGGTGTACATAATTGGTACTGCAGGCGCTGGAGAATGCAATATTTTTATCTTTAAAGGCTTTAAGCATTCTCCAATTTCTATTAGTATCTTTAAAGTACTTCGTTCACCCGCTGCTTCGAAGCTTTTACGAGTAGTAAACATTAATTCTTCGGATTAATATGTTTCTATTAATGGCAACACTTTTTGCCTTTTCGTTTGGTCTTTTACCTCAACAAAATCTTTGGTAGGTCGACCCCGTCTTGCATTTGTCATTCTCGATGTTGCTTCAGATTGTTTGTCATCAGTTTTTCGTAAGTTAAGGTCTATATTTCCGTCTAACCACTGTTGATGCCGATGTTCGAACACTTTAACAGTTTTGTTGCTGTCCTTCCACTTTTTAGTCAATTTACTATTAAAATTTTCAAGAGTTTTTTTATTATATCGAATATGGGGTCTTCTACATATGTGTCCAAACCCAGTATTGTAGAAACGTAAATTATTACCTCTAAATTCTTTTTTTTCTAAACTCTCTTCTTTACGCCAAATTTCAAATAAATCCGTCTTGCAATAGACTTGCAGCCTGAAAAATGATAACTGTTTACCTGGCGGATGTTGGCACAAAAACTTATGTTGTATTAACAACTATATAGTGAAGTATTATAAAAAAATAAACCACAAAGGATACAGTGGAATATAGGTTTTGCGAGATCTTCTTTTAAATGTCTAACGTAAATTTTACTGCCAACGTATTTGTTGGACTCGTATAATCACTACATTACGAGTACAACTAAATTCATAATTCAGAACATTAGTACTTACCTTCCATATTATAAATCTAGTTATGAAAATTCCAAGTGATTTTACTTTTTAAGTACTCTGTTTTAAGTGTTTTCTAATTTAAAAAAACACTGAAGTTTTAATTACAATTGTATCAAAATGCCAGCTGACGTGAGGAAAAAGCTATCAGAGCTAAAGGTAAATGAGATAAGAGCAGAATTAAAACGAAGAAATATAAAATGTTCCGGTAAAAAACAAGATCTACTGAATAAGTTAAGAGATATTTTGGAAGATAGTTATTTACCATCGGTTAATAAGGAATCCCATGAAGCTACTAAACCAGAGAAAATAGTTCGTAAAAAGACTAATATGTATTTTTCGCTAATAAATAAAATTTACGAACTTAAAGAAAAAGTACATTTTTTATCAACACAAAATTCCAAGATGTTGCGAAACCTAAAATGTTTAAAAACATCTCTTAGCACGGATAAAACCCTGAATAGTGACAAAAATGAAATTAATCTGCACATAACTACAAAGGCATTAAAACCAGCTGACATAATTGTTGAACAGAAGGTTGAAAATGGTACGGATAGACCACCAAAGCAAACAAACAGGGTTCTAATTTTGGGTGACGAATTAGCTATGGACTGCTCATTAATCCTGAAAAATATGCTTACTAATGATTATCAGGTTTCTGCAATTATAAAACCTAATGCTTTTTTGATGACATAGTTGGCGACATCAAGAATCTCTCTTTGGACTATGGTGATAAGGACTATGTCGTGATTTTGGGTGGGTTAGCCAGCGCTCTTAAGGATTTTAAGATTTCCTCTAATATTTTTAAACAATTAAATGAGGTTTCACTGAAGACAAATGTTGTTATGTTTTCTTTGCCTTCCTGGAAGGGTAGAGTGGTTTTAAATAATTTTATTCAAAATATTAATGACTCTATATTGACTCTCCTCTCTCAAACTCAACGTGGCTCCTGTCGTTCTCTAAAGTGGATAAATACCGATTTATTGTTGGAAAAATCCGATATGCTATTTGGGAGACATCTAAAAATTAAATATACAGGAAAAATTAAACTAATGAAGTGGTGTAAATCATTAATAGAAAAGGAAATTTCCCAGCAGCAATATGTGGTAAAGGGAAATCTGAAATACATCGTGCCTTTCGAAAATTTTCAAAATGTTACTGATATGACTGATGGCAATAATAAAACCGATGTTACTGGTCAAAAGACTTTCTTGAATGGGGATAGTACTAATCTGGTGTCGAGTACAAATAAACAGTTATGTGATGTTTCTAGTCTTGGGGCTAGCACCCGAAAACGTACTACTTCAAATATGATTGAAAATGTGACTGTGATAAGTGTGTCTGATACGTCTTTTAGCAGTGTACATAGTGATCTGCAAGCTGAACAAGTCAATTCTACGATCCAGCCAATTAATAATGAACGCGAATCTGTAAGTAATAATCAACTTAAAACTAATGGGATTGTTAGCAAAGAGTTTTTCGAGCCCCCCAAAAAATGAATAATCCAATATTTATTTGCCATCAAAATGTTCAATGTTTATCAAACAAAATTTTAATACTGGATGTTGGGTTAGAAAATTCAAAATGTGATTTTTTATTGATTAGTGAACATTGGCTAAACAACGAACATTTAAAACAAATGAAACTTAAAAATTTTTACTTGTAACATCTTATAGTAGAAAAACTTTAAAGCATGGTGGTGTAGCTATTTATAAAAGTGTACTGTTTAATAAACCTGTTGTAAGCTGTGATGTAACACAGTTTTGTATTGAGGGTATTTTAGAATGTAGCTGCGTTAGGATTGATTATCTCAAACAGTTTTTAATTGTCATATATAGACCACCTCTTGGCAATTTTGTTTCTTTCTTAGACCTACTAAATGATATGTTGTCTTTTTTAAATAAACCAAACTATATTTTTATTATTGGTGGAGATTTTAACGTAAATTTTTTAGTGCCTAGTCATAATTTGTCACTGTTTTTAGATCTAATGGGGACATACAATATTGAATTTAAAATAAACCAGCCTACTAGAGTAAGTGTAGAATCTGAGACTTGCATAGATAATTTTTTGGTGCAAAAAACATGCAACTGTTTCGGTGAGGTCATAAATCTTAATGTATCAGATCATTATGCTCAATTTATTTGTGTTGAAACAAAAGTTAAAGATTGTAAAACTGAAAAAAGAAAATTTTATCGGAGAGATTTTAGTGAGAATAATATTGTTTCCTTTATTAGCTATTTAAGTAGGGAAGATTTTACTGACGTTTTGACTGAATTATCTGCAAATGAGGCGTTTAATGTTTTTCTAGAATTCTGTTTTATTATTTTGACTTATCATTTCCCTTGAATCAGAGTGTTACTGCTAAGAAAAAAATAACTAAAATTAAATTAAATCCTGAACTCAGCAGACTTAAGCAAAGGGTGACATTATTTACGGACTTAGCTAAATTTAACAAAAAATACCTTAATGTTAGTAAACAAATAAATGTTATATATAGGGAAAAATTAAAACTATTTCTTCGTGATAAGAATGATCAAAAGATTATAAATGCTGACAATAAGTCTAAGGCAATGTGGAAGTGTATTAAACATATTCAGGGAACTGATGTTAAAAACAACATAACCATGTTTTCTAATGATGAACAAATATCAAATGATGAAATAGCAAATAAATTTAATAACCAGTTTACGTTGCCTAAAGATAATGGACCTTCAGATCAAGTATTTCTGGATACAAATGTACCGCTAAATAATAAATCGTTTTTCTTTTCTCCTGTATGTAAATATGATGTTTTAAGTAGAATAAGTAAACTTAAGAATTCCAATTCATGTGGACACGATGGAATCTCTAATAATATTTTAAAAAGGTGTAAGGATTATATAGCCAATGTTCTTACACACTTAATTAATCTATCTATCCAGAATGATGTTTTTCCTGATGCTTTAAAGTTAGCGGCAGTTATTCCCTTACATAAAAAAGGAGATGTCAATATATTTGAAAATTATCGGGGGATAAGCCTTTTACCTAGTATATCAAAAGTTTTTGAGTTAGTAATTAAAGATCAACTTGTCTCTTTCTTTTATAAAAATAAATTAATGTCACCGTCTCAGCATGGTTTAACTTTGGATAAAAGCACTGAGACGGCATTGTGCGAGTTCCAGCGGATAATTGTGGATTCTCTTGATAAGAAAGACTTGGTTTTGGGTATGTTTATTGATTTTTCGCGAGCATTTGATGTTATCGATCATAAATTGTTACTGGCTAAGTTGTTTAGATATGGGGTAAGGGGCAAACCGCTAAATTATATTGAATCATACTTAGTAAATAGAAGACAATACGTAAAGGTTAATGACGCTCAAAGTAATTGTAATATTATTGAGAAAGGAGTTCCACAAGGTTCTATTCTAGGACCTTTTTTGTTTCTTGTTTTTGCTAATGATTTATTTAACTTTATAACCAAAATGTCAGAAAATATTTATGTTGTGTCCTATGCTGATGACACTAACATTTTAATTGTCGGTAAATCTGCGGCTGAAATAAAGGCCATTGCTGAAAAACTGTACATAAATATTTTGTTATGGTCTGAAAAGAACAAACTCCATTTAAATAAAGACAAGACTACAATTGTAAATTTTTCGCTAAGAGATAATAATAATAGTGATTTTGAGTTATTTAGGAATTCAGAGCATAATTTAAAGCCTGCGGACACTTCTAAATTGTTGGGTGTTACTTTTGATAAAAACTTAAAATGGAGTTTCCATATTGATGCACTGTCTGCCAAATTGCGCAGTTGTTGTTATGCGCTTAATTTTATGTCTATGCATTGCAGCCAAAGCGTACTTAGAACTCTTTATTTTGCTAATTTTCATTCTCGCATTAGATATGGCATTTTAAATTGGGGTAGGAGTGCCAATGTCACTAGAATTTTTATTTTACAAAAATATGCTATCCGACTAGTCGCTGGTTTAAAATATGGAGAATCCTGCAGAAACGCTTTTAGAAACCTTAACATTTTGACACTAGTGAGTATTTATATCTTAGAAGTTTGTGTTTTTGTTTATCGAAATAAAACTATTTTTGAACGGGTTAGAACTGCACACAGTTATGATACCAGGTTAAAAACTCTATTGTTGCCAGATAGGCATAGATCTGTGGAATATCAAAAATATATATATTATACAGGCTGCAAATTTTTTAACAAGCTCAACGCAAATATTAGAGATTCTGTTAGTGTGCATATATTTAAAAGAAGGTTAAAAAAATATTTACTTGAAATTAATTGTTACACTTTCGATGAGTTCCTTGCAAATGTTGCTTAATTTTTTGTTTGTGTATTTAATTAATGTACTTTATGTTATTTCCATGTTTTTTAAGTGTAGTTTAAAATTTAGTATTGTATTTTTATTGACGTTTTTTCAATTATTGTATTTTATACTTTTTAATTGTGTTTGATATTTTTGGCACTTTGACCTTTTGAAGTTAAGGTCTTCATTTATCCGTCTTCAGTTTAATTTCTAATTGATCAATGGGACTGAAATTCGCGGTTCGCTTTTCGCGCCTGACCAGGGGCGTTGCCAGCCAATGACCCGGGGGAAGTTGATATTGAGAATAAGCAAAGTATGAATTGTAGGAAAAATTAAGAGCACATGTAGATTTTCACTTGTGGTACGAGTTTTACATCGACGGTGTGCGTTGTATTAAGTGTTTTAGTGATCATCATCATGGATTCCGTTAAAAATCTGCGATGAAGTAACATGTACAAAGTCGGTTTTGTTGTGCTTGCAGCTCAGGCCTAAATAACCAAGAACTTACGTTTTGTGGATATATAAAATTACTTGGAACGCTGACTCTTAACTATGTTTTATTTAGGTTGTTATACTTGTGTCCCGGAATAGGTGCTACAAAAGGACTAATAGACCCAAAAATTTTTGAATTTTAAAACTAAATTTTATAAAACTGGTCGCATGGTCCAAAACTAATAAATACAAAATTTTACTCCAACTGGTATTATACATTGCAAGTTATACTAAAAATATGAAAAATACCCAAGAACTAACTACTTTTATTTTTAAAAATATAATAAAAATTGTATAAGTAAATATTGAAGAGAATTGAATTTTATGTCAAAATTTAAAGTTAAAGCATGAAAATAAAAAAATGTAATTGTTAATTTTTACATTTCGCATTACAACTTAAATAATGGGTAAGACAGAGCAAAATTTAAAAGAAAATTTAATAAATTTATTTTTTTAACATTCGCTATTTTAAAAATTGTTAATGCCTAATGTAAAAAAATTACAAAAATATTTTTTTACTTTTCTTCCTTAACTTTTAAATTTTGACACAAAATTTATTTCTCAACAACATTTACTTATATAATTTTGCCCTATTTTTAAAAATAAAGGTACTTTACTCTTGACCATTTTTCATATTTTTAGTTATAATTTGCCCTGTACAATACCAATCGGAGTAAAATTTTGTTTCGACCAGTTTTTCCAAAATTTTTGGTCCATTTGTCCTCTTGTAACACCTATCCTGGGACACACTGTATAATAATGCCTAATAATTTTTTGTTACTGTTATGCCCTGTTTCAAAAGTGTTTGCTTGTAGCCGAGACACAAACCAAAATCTGGTAATTTCTGTTAATATTCTTTTGCCAGATTAGATCCAGATACCCATTTGTATCAGCTAATTGACCGTATTGCAACTTTGAATTCCTTAATCTAAATCTTGAATAAAAAGACTGTTCTGGTTAAAATCCAATATAAAGCACATTAAATTAATTGTAGCTATTTGGTACATGCTAGAAAATAAATTATAACTACTAAAAAAAAACAAAAAAATTAAAACAAGTAAATAGAGAACTAAAAATCGACGGAACGTTGTCAAGATAAATTGAATAAAAAAATTATTAAAAAATAACCCATTATTTAGGTTTAAACTTTTAAAATGTTTTCAGGAGATTCTGAAAAATCTTTGACAAAATGTCAAATATGTTTGTTTTTTTTTAATAATAGTTAATTTTTATTTTTTTTATTTTAATTCAATTTATCTTGACAACGGTAGCAGACTTGCCACCAAAACGTCGATTTTTAGTTCTCTATTTAGTTGTTTTTTTGTAGTTTTTATTTAATTTCTGGCGTATACCCAAATAACTAACATTAATAAATTAAATGAATTCGCCGAATTAATACAGAACAAATCTTCAATAAAGCACATTGAAAAATAAAATTGACAACTGTCAGCCACGAACAAAACGTTGGATCTCAAATCGAAAATCGCCATCATATATTTGAGCAAAAGTGATAATGTAAATATTTCATTTGTTTTAAACTAGCTATTAAAAAAAAAAGACAGGAAAAATAATCTGAACGTCTATGCTTTATAAAGAAGGTGCACTTATTTGCTGTTTCTGTTTCGATTACTTTCATATGAGCTATACCTTAATTGATTGAATTCGCGGCTATATTTATTAAGAATCGGATATCGTAACTAGTCTACATTTAGAATATTAGTACAACAAATCAATCGTCATTTTTGTGAGGAAGATACGAAAGTTAAACGCAGCAATTGTTTAGATTTGATGGAATGGAATTGGTCATTTCATTCGAATTTCGTACGTACGAGAATAATTGATCAAGCAAGCCAAGAAAAAGAATTGAAACTTTGGTTGCTTTACATTGGGCAACTTTTTTAGAATCTCTAGAGGGGCAGCTGCCCCTTTTCCCCTTGCCCCTGGAGACGCCCTTGCGCCTGTCTAAACCAGCTTTTACTCACCACGCGCAAAATTACGTTACATCTTGTAAGTTCACACAAAATGGGGTTATGTTCGTAAAGGAACATCTCGGTCGGTTTGTTCATCCATACAGACAAACTGATGTTCGTGAGCCGTTTAATTTTCTTGTTATACGTACTGTACGAATGTGCCCCATAATCGAAGGCAGCCTTACGATAACAAGAAAATACAAAACCATTATTTAATAAAATATGACACACATTTTTTTGTTAAATCTGCAAGATGTTTAACTTATGGTCGCTTTATTTGCAAAAAATATGCTTGGCTATAAAATAAATATAAAATTTTATTTTGGCAATACAATACCGATCGAAATCCGATTTTCTATTATACAGGGTGTAATTTAATTGATGGCTAAAAATACAGGATAAGATTTCACAGCCTTTTTAGAAAGAAATGTTCGTATTAACATATGTCCTTAATCTGCTATCTTTTGAACTACAGGGTGTTAAAGCTTTTAGAAAAAAATCGTATTCTTATCATAACTTTAAAACTGTTTGAAATATTTTCATGAAATTTGGCACGTACCTACTAAGCACCAATGAGAATTTTTAAAAGTAGAAGATTTTTAAGTATTTCTACCAGTGGCGTCCATATGAGATAAAAACTAAAGATTGTCCCAAAAAAATATGGTACGCCATTGCTTTTTCAAAAATAATAATCATTTTTTAATCCTCATTTATTTTGCAACAAATTAGATCTCTTGACTTTTTTCTTCCAATGCAATGTTTTCGCATAAAAATTAAAAATACTACTACCTACTATTTTCAAATCATTTCGCTGTACCAAACATTCATCAAAAAAGATTTTTATTTTTTACGCAAAAACGGTGCATCGGACAAAAAAAGGTCAAGAGGTTAAATTTGTAGCAAAATAAGTAGAATTTTAAAGATAATTTTTATTTTTGCAAAAAGCAATGGCGTACAATATATATTTTTAAAACCTTCGGTATACATCCCGTAGGGATGCCACTGGAAAAATTTCATAAAAGTCTCTTAAACACTTTTAAAGTTACGATAAGAATACGATATTTTTCCCAAAACTTTAACTACCTCAAAAGTTAGGAGGTTTAGGAAATATGTTAATCTGAACCTTTCTTCTTAAAATGGGCTAAGGAATCATATCCTGTATTTTTAGACATCAATTAAATTACACCCTGTAGATTATCAAAACAAGATCCCATCAATGTTCAAATACAGGGTGTTTCAGAACTATGGGATCAAACTTCTAGGGGTTATTTAGGGCAACAGTAAAAAATATTTTAGTATAGGGCAAGGGCGCAATTAGGGAGGGGTGGGAGGTGGATGTGATATTTTAAGAAAATTTCTACATTATGAAAAATTCTGCTCTACACAATATAATAAAGCACATTGCTTAAAGAAATAAAATAATAAAAATATTCAATATTAAGTTACTTACAATACAAAGCTACATTACCACATTTTTGAGACGCAAACCATTGGCCCAGTTCTCGTCTGGCGTCTTGTTAAGATTTTATTTTATTGCATTAAAATGATTTCAACTGAGTGCCAATGAACCTTTGTTTATAGATTGAAAGCTTTGTATTGTAAGTAACTTAATATTGAATATTTCATTATTTTATTTCTTTTAAAGCAATAATAACTTTTATTATATTATGTAAGAGCAGAATAGTTTCTTCATAATGTATAAAAGTTTTAATTTTCTTAAAATGTTAAATAAACTTTTAAATTTTATTCTGGAGAAAAGCCAAATAATATTTTGTTTAAATTTAATCTCCCAGAAAACAAATAAAACATAAAAATACTTTATTATATGGCTAAACATTTTTTACTATTCTTTTTATCTGGTTAAGATACCTAATAGGTGTATCTTTTACCAGTTAATTTTTTCAAAAGTAATGTCAAACTCTAAAATGTCCATCAGACATTTCATTTTTAATTTTTTCAGTTTTCTAACAAGTTTATAAGTTTTTAGGTAAACTGTTTACCACATTTTTGGTAAACTATTTACCACATTTTTGAGACGCAACCATTGGCCCAGTTCTCGTCTGGCGTCTTGTTAAGATTTTATTTTATTGCATTAAAATGATTTCAACCGAGTGCCAATGAACCTTTGTTTATAGATTGAAAGCTTTGTATTGTAAGTAACTTAATATTGAATATTTCATTATTTTATTTCTTTTAAAGCAATAATAACTTTTATTATATTATGTAAGAGCAGAATTGTTTCTTCATAATGTATAAAAGTTTTAATTTTCTTAAAATGTTAAATAAACTTTTAAATTTTATTCTGGAGAAAAGCCAAATAATATTTTGTTTAAATTTAATCTCCCAGAAAACAAATAAAACATAAAAATACTTTATTATATGGCTAAACATTTTTTACTATTCTTTTATCTGGTTAAGATACCTAATAGGTGTATCTTTTACCAGTTAATTTTTTCAAAAGTAATGTCAAACTCTAAAATGTCCATCAGACATTTCATTTTTAATTTTTTCAGTTTTCTAACAAGTTTATAAGTTTTTAGGTAAACTGTTTACCACATTTTTGGTAAACTATTTACCACATTTTTGAGACGCAACCATTGGCCCAGTTCTCGTCTGGCGTCTTGTTAAGATTTTATTTTATTGCATTAAAATGATTTCAACCGAGTGCCAATGAACCTTTGTTTATAGATTGAAAGCTTTGTATTGTAAGTAACTTAATATTGAATATTTCATTATTTTATTTCTTTTAAAGCAATAATAACTTTTATTATATTATGTAAGAGCAGAATTGTTTCTTCATAATGTATAAAAGTTTTAATTTTCTTAAAATGTTAAATAAACTTTTAAATTTTATTCTGGAGAAAAGCCAAATAATATTTTGCTTCAATATTTCGTTAAATTTGTAATACAAAATGGGATTAGATACAGGGTGTACTTTTCTTCCAGCCATTTAAAAATAATGTTGATGATGGTTTCTTGAAAACGAAACGTCGGATATAAAATCTAAAAATACCATCATGTAGTAACTAAAAAGTGCCAATAAAAAAGTAATAATATCGATCTAGTCAAATTTCGTTTTTGCCAAATATCTCAGCATATAGAGTGTCAGCCTGTTATTGATACACAGAGAAACCACAAATTGCTAATGCCAAAATATTAGGATTTAACCTAATATAAATTTCTTCAAAGGTTGATAATAGGAACGATATCGGTTTTCTAATTTAAAAAAATATATACAGGGTGTTCGAAAAGGTGGGGTCAAAAATGATATGGGTGATAAAGTGAGCCAAAATATTGTTAGTACTTCATATATAAAAAAGTTCTATCGCGCCTCGTTAGGGAGATATTGACCTTCAAAGTTAATATAAAAAACTTATTTCAATTATAACTTTTATACTGCTGCCAAAGTACCAAATATATTTGGGCTACTACATAATCTTACAGTAATGCTTCTTTCCATAGGTAAAAGGTAAGTCGGAATTATACAGGGTGCGACGATTTTTTTCAGTTTTTGTATTACATATTTTTGACACAGGTAACAAATTTGTCATTTTGCATTGACCGTTTAATTTCTTTATCTTCTTTCTACAAAAAAGGTTTAACTCATTTGAATCGATATCTTGGACCGTTTTTCATAAAATCGCATTTTAAATCTAGACATACCAGTGTGTAATAATTTTTTTTTTTTAAATAAAATTATTAAAATGTGGTAAAATTATTAAAAATGGTGTTTTTAAGCCCATAATTTTTATAATACAGTTAAAAACTCTTTTTAAGAATTTCACAATATTTTAAAAATTTTCTAAAAAAATGGAATTTTTTATTAATTACAAAATGCCTGGACTTTAAACGTGATTTTATGAAAATCGATACAAGATATCGATTCAATTAAGGAAATGAAATACAGCTCTCATATCTGGGGCATGGCGTCCTCCACAACGCTTAGCATTCTAATTTTCATTCAAAAAAGAGCTGCTCGCCTCATTAATACAGAAAGGCTCCCTCTCTTGCCTATTGTTCAGCTGTGGAGGATTTATCACTTTTTTATAGGTACTTCCAGGGCTTCTGCTCTTAAAAATTTTCCAGTATAATTCCTACACTCACGGTTTTCAACAGAGAAACTCGTGGTGCCGCACGTATGCATCCCTATACGGTCCAACTGGATAGTCCCCAAACTTCTCACTTTGTTCGTTCTTTTATCCCTATGTCTCTAGAATGTGAAACTTGCTGTCCGCGGAGGTCTTTTCATCCACCCCTAATCTTCAAGTATTTAGGGCCCGTGTCAATAAACTTCCTCTTACTTCGCTTAAGACACCCACGGTAAGTTAGTATTGAGACTTTTAGCCTTCGTGGATTGTCCAAAGACAAAAAAAATCAAAGTAGTGTAGTCAGCGCCCTTTGGAATGTATATAAGAATTAATATCGAATCTAAATAGATAATATTAGACAACCCCTAGATACAAAGTTTTATTACAATATTTAAATCATATCAAAAATTATCAAAATAATTCTTGTTTTCCTTCAAATCTTATTATTTTGGAATAGACAATCTGTCGTTTCTCAGTGTACCATTAATAAGTGCAAATAAACGCACCATTTACTTTTACCCTAATATTTACAACATTTTAATCTTATTAAAAATTGGTATAGACTTAGATGTAACTAAGGAAATAAGCTAACCTAAAAATATTCCACTAGCTGCCGCGCCGCTTCGTTCATAATAATCATAGATACGATTTACAGCAGTTATTCGGTGCAGTGTTTTCAGTAGCAATTCTACACTGCTTGTGACAGCAGACCAGTTTAGGTAAATAACAAAGTACGGGTTAGTATTTAAAAAGTACATAATACATAAAACAAAACCTTTTAAAAAATAAATGTGTTTACTGTTAGTGTCTTAATGTCTGTAAATCGTGCCCTGTTTTACGTTATTGATTAAACACATAACCTGCCTTTGGATCAATAATGCCGGCCGGTAGCGTGACCCATAATATGTCGTTGGATTTGCTGACACAACTGTACTGATTGAGCTTTGCAGGTTCAACATAATTTTTTAAAAGAAAATCTGTTATAACTTTGGTAACTAGTAGTTTATTAAAGCTCAAAAAATTTAAAAAATATTAGAACATTAAGAAACCTCTTATTTTGTATTAAGAAATTATTATTTTTATACTAGACTGATAAGTCTATTATAAAATGTACAAATACTAAAATAAATTTAAACAATATATATATTATGGTATTTTGTAAAATAAGTTAGGTTTTAACGTACCTAATATATTTACGGTATAAAACTAAATAAAATATATTATTTTTTAAATTTTATTAACAAAAAATACACTAATCTATACATAGTATTAGGTAACTCTACCGAAAAGTTTAAAGCGTGATTTTCACGCACACAAGGAAAAATATTTATATAAATATACGTCCTAAACGTTTTACATTTTGTTTTACAGAGTGTTGAAATTAAAAAAAGGTAATATAATAATTATAATAATAATAATAAAAGGACATTTTTTAACGTAAAGAAAAAACAATCCGTGATGAATTTACTATAAATATTCTTTATAAAAAAAATGATGCGCCACTATTTTTCAGTTTGATCTCTTGATTTTTTGAGGCACTGGCTGAATGACCGCCGGCGGTTTTGCTCAATTATAAGGGGAAAACCACCGTTTCGCGGTTTTATCTATTTACGTATATGAAAACCGCCGAAAATCTAAACTAATTTGTTATTGCCGGCGGTTTTTATTTATTTTATCGGTGGATGTCACCGTCCGGCGGTTTTGATTATAAAAACTATAAAAAATTGCCGAATAATAGTTAAAGTTAACTTAACCTTAATGATTATTTGTTTTATTGTTTCATATTCTTTTTATTGACCAAAAAACAAAAATAAAACTGGGAGACACGTTTGACACCTACGAAAATTTTTCTAAGCTGGAAAGTGGAAAATAAAAGCAGGAATATTTTAGCGGCAGGAAAAAAAACTGATCGTTTTATTAAACTTAATCTAAACTATTACTAATTAAAGTATGTATTAAAGGTGGAAAAGCAAGAGGAAAAAAGTTAAAAGATAATTTTTAAATACTACCCATTTTTCCACTCATATTATTAACCATTTAAAAGAAATAATTCAAGTGGTCCCAGTAGCTACAGGCTTATAAGTATTGACACGTAAGCCACAGGTTCTGAGTTCGAATTCAGGCTACTTACCTAACATTTTTTCTTTTTATTTTTGTTCTTGATATATTTTTTATAATTTTTTCTTATTTTTTAACACGCTTTTTTATTAACTTGGTTGTAACTATCTATCTATCTATCTATCTATCTATGTAACGGAATCTTTGAGCCTAATTTTAACCAACTTCCAGCTATTCGATTTCTTTGAAACTTTGCACACGTGTCAGGACCGATGAAGATGCAATAATTTAAAAACAGTATCCCGTTATCTTTTTTGAATCGCCAGGAAAAAATTCCATTATATTATAAAAACAACACCTAGGATGCCATCTGTTGGCAACATTTCAAACTGCTATTAAATGAAGAAGATTTTTAGTTTTTACACAATTTGGTTAGTTGCACCATGAGTGTTCAATTTTTATGAACATTAAAAATATAGGGTTAGTTACTATGAGTTCAAGGATTCCATAATAAAAATTACATTATGTGTAATGTATACATAATACATAATGTGCAATTAATAAAAATTAACATTCTTTTTGGATCGCCAGGAAAAAAATTTTCCTTTATATTATAAAAATATAAAAACAACACCTAGGTTGCCACCTGTTGGCAACATTTCAAGCTTTGCTATTAAATGAAGAAGAAATTTTTTAGTGGGTTGCAATATATTGGCAACGGTCCAAACGTGCCTGGATTGCCATCTGTTGGCAAAATTTCAAACTTTGCTACTTAATGAAGAAGAAATTTTTTAGTAAGTTGCAATCTGTTGGAAAAAAATTTAAAATTTGCCACTCTTGTTCATTAAAAAATTTTTCGCCATTTGTCAAGAGTAGCAGAACTAAAAATGAAAAATAATTAATAGTTTAAAAAAACTAAAAAACGCACGCTTTTATATGCAACCAAGACTAAAATTAGAAAATAATTTTTCATTAAAAAAATATTGTCATTTCATAGTAAAAGCGTGGGGTGATAAAAATATTAAATGTTATAATTATTATATTTGCAAATATCTATGATGGAAAAGTTATGAAAAAATAGTAAAATGCACCCCACGCTTTTACTATGAAATGACAATATTTTTTTAATGAAAAATTATTTTTCTAATTTTAGTTCAGTTGCATATAAAAGCGTGTTTTTTAGTTTTTTAAACTATTAATTATTATCTTTTATTATTATAATTTAATTTTCACGAAATAATTTCCAACTTCGTAAGAATTTTAAGTTCTTTTTAATTGCTGACTTTCATACTGACGTCCTGATAAGTTATTTCTTCGCCTTTGGTGCTTTTTCTAAAGAATAAACTAAATTAACTAAACATTAATAATAAACAATAAAACCACAAAAAAAACTAAAAGCTTACGGCACAAACAAAAACATTTATTAAGGGTAAGCCGGGTCCAGATTTGCAACAGTTCGCCAAACATCCGTCCAAATTAACCAACCTGTTTGCTCGCTCCTGTGACGCCAAATAACCGACGAATCATTTGCCAAGCCCTTTAATCGACGTGAATTCCGTCTACGTTCGCGCTATTATTCGGCGGTTTTTAATAGTTTTTATAAGCCAAATCGCCGGGTGGTAGCATCTTCTGATAAAATATGTAAAAACTGCCGGTAACAACAAATTAATTAAGATTTTCGGTGGTTTTTAATTATGTAAATAGATAAAACCGCCGAACGGCGATTTTCTTCTTATAATTGAGCAAAACCGCTGGCGGTCGTTTAGCCAGTGCCCATTTTTTTAATTGATGTATGATTAACGAGCAAATATTAATGCAATCCTTTTCTTGGTATGGCAATAATATTATTAACTAATTATAAAGTAAACAATACACAAAAATATATTTATTTTCGTTTTTATTTTTACATTTTTATATATCTTAAAGTCTTTCCAAGTTGTCGAAAGTATTTGAATTGGTACCAAAAGTTGTTTACAAAATATATATTCTTAAACTTTTAACACCGTGTAGTTTGAAAATTATGATGTTTAGGACGTATTTATATTTATAAAAAGTTTTTTCTTATGTTTAAATGGAAAATCACCTCCTTATATTGTCGGTAATGTTTATAAATACCTTGTATAAACCAATGTATTTATAAAAGTAAGATAAATAAAAAAATTAAATGTTTAGATGTGATCCTAAAATAAAAAAAATATTTGCGTTCAATTAAATAATGGTATAGTATTTTTCTATTATCAAATAAGGGAAAAAAATTAAAAATATGCTTTTTAAATGCCAATTATTATACAGTGACCGTCATAAAGCTAGACACATATTAAAAGAAATTTTAAAATTATTAAAAGACTTTTTAGTACTTACTTTTGTTTATGCAGTAATCTAAAAATCAATAATGACATTCGGCTTATGGAATGCGGTTGGAGTAATAATTATTAAAGAATAAATAAAAATATTATAAAGTGATATTACCTGCCGTATTATCTAAAAAAATTAGAATTTAATCTCAAGGCTTTAAACAAAATTAATAATAATAAAAAAACAACCCAAGTAAGCTTTCAAACAAATGTAACCATAAATGTGATATGATCAGTTTAGTTTAGATTTTTAAATTACAACACAACTCGTAGAAAATCGAGTCACGTTGTAAATATTCAAGAAAATACAAAAAATATAAAAATCGTTACTTCGTCCTTTTTTTGGTAAGGAAACTTAATTAAAGCAAAATATTGAGAGGTATGATTAACCGGATGTTATTTTTAAAAATGTCTTTTAAATTTAAAAAAAAATCATTTTATCCTTATTTTTATTTATTTTTTTAAATAAATTTTTTGGATATCGTGCCAACTCACAACACTTTTTAATATCTAGTTTTTATTATTATTTTTAAATTATATTTTTAAATACTGGATTGAGGTTGTCCGTTACTTTGTGATAGTCCATTTAAATTAAAATGAGACAAATTACTTTGTTTTTATCACTATATTTATCAACATTGTGACTGCAGTTTCGAAGCTTTGCTACATTTCAAACTGAATATTCTAAACTACTTGAAACTTGTATATATATACGTACAATTAGTTAACATTTTTAATAATAGTGCCTATCCTAAATTTTAAAAAACTGTAAATAGTGGGCTGCTCCTCAGGTCGGTCTGGTCATTCAATAAATTTATTGAGGGGTTTTTATTGGCTTTGTAATTTCAATAGACTCTAAAATGTGCACACAAACTTGCAGCATATAGAACAATGATACACAGAGCATTTCCATCCCTTTGAAAACCACAAACGTGAAATAGAAATTAAATACAATAAGAATTATTGCGAAAAATAACAGTTTTGATTTAAGTACCATAAATTCGCTAATTAATAAAAAACAAAAACAATTAGCCCTTAATCATATATACCCACTTATATAAAACCCAATAGCACCCCAACATACCATACCCTAACATATTTTAGACCAGTTTCAGATAAAATAGCACACATCTTAACAAAAAATAATAATTTAAAGAAAATTGCCTTTAGGCCATCCCAAAAAGTTTCTCAGTTATTTTTTTAATGCTAAGGAAAAAAAGTACTACCATTAAATAAATCTGGAGTTTATAGTTTAAGTGAAGAATGCAATAGTTTATGTAGGGCAAACAGGAAGAAATTTTAATATTAGGTTTAAGGAACACAAATCGTCATATGTACTAATAAAAATAATTCAAACTTTGCCAACCACTTTATAACATCTGGTCATTCATTCCCAAGTGTCGATAATCTTAAAATTTTATATACCGCACCGAAAAAGTAAAAAAACTTAACATTTTAGAGTCTATTGAAATTTACAAAGCCAATAAAAACCCCTCAATAAATTTATTGAATGACCAGACCGACCTGAGGAGCAGCCCACTATTTACAGTTTTTAAAATTTAGGATAGGCACTATTATTAAAAATGTGTTAACCAATTGTACGTGTATATATATACAAGTTTCAAGTAGTTTAGAATATTCAGTTTGAAAATGTAGCAAAGCTTCGAAACTGCAGTCACAATGTTGATAAATATATAGTGATAGAAAAGAAAGTAATTTGTCTCATTTTTTATATATATTTTTAGGTTACTGAAAAAGCAGAGGTGAATAAAGTTTTTTAAAACATTTATTTTTTTTTGTGTGCAGCTCCTTGGCGGTCACTCTGTGTATTTTAACTAAATTGATATCATTTTTTGGTATATGACTTACACTTTTTCGTGTATTGGGTATTATTTAGCTAAAATATTCATAGCGCCTGTTAAAAATAACCCAAATTCGATAAAGGTGGTACTTACCTAATAACCACCCTAAAGTTAACTCCATCCGTGGAGACACTGTATCACTACTACTTAAAAAATTCCTTTCGGCAAAGACAATTTTTGTTTTCACTATAGACATTCAGAGTGGACGCTTGCTTGCTAAAGATTATTAAGCGGTAAGTTATAGGTACTGTCTTATTGTGTATTATATTTTATTCATGGCTTCCATGGATGTTCGCTAGAATTTTTTTATATTTTGTGACAGCCCACGAAGGCTTTATGCCTAAATACCAGAGTACCGTGAGTGTCGGGTTATAAGATGTTTAACCCATCTTTTTTCCAGTTGTGTCAACGTTGTCCAACTACTAAAACATGCAGTTTTTGCATTTAACAGTATCTTTTAGTGCAACCACGGACGTTATTTTTAAATAACTACTACCTAGGGTTGGCAGAATGCTAAGTAAAGTGACGAGCGCTTTAAGATACCGAAGTAATATGCTGAGATTCGAACCCGGGTCTCTGCGGTGGGAGGCTGGTATGTTAGCCGCTACACCACGCTTGCCACATTATTTATCAAATTTTAAATAAATCAAATATTAATTATTAAAAAGTAAGCGTCCACTATGGGTGTCTATAGTAAAAACGAAAACGTAATCTTCCCAAGGTCATCATTTAAAATTTTACAAAAAACCTATTACTTAAAGGAATAATTACCTTTAATAAAAATGGGAATTTTGGTTATATTTAGCTAGATACCCATGTTCGGGGTCCATCCACGTCTAGATTCTAGACTAATAACAATTTGGATTTTTAACTTTCAATTCATTACATTTTTTAAAATAATTTAGGATTTTTTTGTTATATCCCTTGATTAATAAGGACATCTAACTAACGCGCTTTGGAATGAAAATTTTATTTAATACAGTTTATGTCCAAAGCCTTTTTTGTTACTCTGCAACAAAAACTAATATTAAAAATTTTAATCTTGACCATCAACCAGTCTAACTTGGATTTGTTATATTTATTTATTATGCAAATAAAAGTAACATAATTGATTTTAAGTACATTAAATCCATACTCTGTTTTTTATACTGTGAGGATTTGGAAAAGCATAAGTAATTATTTAATATGTATTGATTTATTTAATACTTTATATTCTAGGATTAAACCGCCATTAAAAACAGCGGGAAAATGCTGCTGCGGTAATTAGAAAATAATTTCCTAATAGTTTCACAAGAGTTAGGCGTAAGGATGTGTGAGGAATCAGCATGTTTGGTACCTCCATTGGAGCAAGTTCCGAATGAATCATCTGAATTACGACGTATGTTTAAATTAGTATTTAACTAAATAAAACAATTAAATGTTTAGAATTTCTAGCAAATATATTGATAAAAATTTATAGATCAAATCAGTAGCAACTAAAAAAAAATTAAAAGAAAAAATATCAAAAAACTTATTCTCGCGATGTATGTATGTATGTATAAACAATGATGTGTTTACAGATTTTTATAAAATAAACAACGAACTTCTTTATAAAAAATCTCAAAAACACTATTGCCCACCCACAGACACCCACGGTACGTTAGTATTTAGGCTTTTAGTCTTTGTGGTTTGTCCAAAGATAAAAAAAATAAAGCAGAAGACGACATTTCCGAAAAAGTATTTTTATATTGCTACTATTTTGATCTTGGTGTGCAATAAAATCATAAATTTTAATTTTAATTATAAAAGAATTGTATATAGAGGGTGTTACAAATTTGATGTTTTGTTTTTTAGCTACCATCAATCCTGGTCGGTATTAAAAAAATTGAAGCTTTGCCTTAATTTAAGCAACTCTCTATCTCTTATAATTATCAAGGTAGCAATGCTAATGCATCGAAATTGTAATACCCTGTATAAAAACATAAACAGTATGTTATGACTGCAAAATAAGCCCATAAATGTTGATTTTTTATTGTTTCCCGTCTCTTTTGATATATGAAGGGTCAAGAGAATCAAAGCTGAAAGCTGCATTCCAGAAAACACTAATTTTACATTTGAAGCCACACAGTTTTGGGTGGAAACAGCACAATATTGTAGTATATTTTTAAAGAATATATATGTTATATGAATAAAAAAACATCATAATTAATTAGTGAAACAAACTACATAAAACTTAAATTATTACGTAAAAATACAATTTTAAAATAGGATCAAATTTCTTAATATTTCCAAAAATATTGTAGATAAGCTGCAACTCTTTGCAGAGTGTAGGGAACAATGGACAATAATACATTGTCAAAGATAGCTTAATATGGTCAAAATGTGAAATACACCTTTTCGTATATTCATCGGCGGTAGGATTTGATTTATTTCCAATTGTCCAATTGTCTTTTAGTGTTATCAGAAAATGAACACTTCTCAACATTTAATGGCGAAGCATTGGTTGGTTTTCACGAAGATGCACTGTCTCAAGCGGCAATGGGTAAGGCACAAATTATGCTGGCTATTGTGCTGGGTCTTTCACTGGCTGCCGATTGTTCCGAAGTAGCTATGCTCAACTTTATTCTACCAGCAGCTGAGTTACATCTTTGCATAGAAGAGCATAAAAAAGGATGGCTAGGTAAGTTACACGTCACAACTTTAATATTTTAGCTGACACCTTTTTTTACCAATGCTAGAGATTACTTCAACCAGATACTAAATTCTTAACAAATTTGCTATCCATGTTTTTGGGTTCCGAACAACTGATACAGTCACATAGGGCTGTTATCAAATCTTGTAACACGATTATTTAGTTACCAAAGAATATAAAATTTTTGTGTTTGCTAAATTCTGCACTTTATTGTAAATTAGGAAAAATATGTTGCTATTTAAAATATTTTAGGAGACAGTATAAAAGCTCAAAATAAACTATACAAAACTTGATTTAGAATATTTAACTTTGTAACTGTAACTGTAAATAATTTACATGTTATTTTTTAAATTAAATGCTAAAAATTTATTTAATTTTATTTGTAAAAGTTATCATTTTTTGATTTTAGAGTAGATGCGCGGCAGAAAATCTTCTATGAATGCAAGCAGAATTTAAAATTCTACATTTGTAAAAAAATTAAGAGAAAACTGTCAAGGAATGTAAGATCAACAGATCTTGCGTCCATTCCTTTTATCCAATAAATTAATCTGTCAGAAATTAGCTCCTAAAAGATTATACTGGGGTTGTCTTTCATCGATAAAACTTTTAGGACATTTAATTTGCTTGTAACAAAATCGTTTAAAAAACAAAAATGTATAATAAGAAAAGCGTTATAGTTATAAATAACAAAATAAATTTAAAAAACGTTATTTTTCTACGACCAAATGCGAAAATAACAAATAGCACACTGTTTTTATAAATAGGAAATGCCTTATATCACACTAAAGTTGCAATAGTATATTGTGCAACAAGTTTCGAAAAGACTCTTTGCACACAAGTATGACGTTTGTGCACGAGCCGTGGGCGAGTGCTACAAGACATACAAGTGTGCAAAGAGTCAGTTTCAAAAGTGTTGTACACGATACTTTTTCTATGACAGCAGAAAAAGGATTAATACGTGATTTTTATTCTTTTAACTTTTGACAAGACTGAGTAAAAATTTTTCATACGCCGTGTGAAAAGTTTTCACATGCTTATGTCAAAACTAAATGACAGAAAATAAAATATTCCCACTCGTGTAAAATTAAGAAGTTTCCACACTTGTAATGTAATTTACTTTTATGTTAATAGTTATAAATTTTAAATTTCAGTTTCAATTACTCTTTTGGCTATGGCTTGTGGTTCTGTTTTATGGGGTATCCTGGCTGATCATATAGGTCGAAGGCGAAGCCTTATACTTGCTTTGACAGTTGCAACATTATTTTCAGCTGTAGCATCCGTAATGCCGACCTATGGAACTTTTATGACCGCAAGGTAAGTGGAAATTAGGATATACAGTATGTCCCACGATAGGTATTAAAAGACGACAAATGGGCCAAAAATGTTTAAATTTTTAAAAGTCCTTCTGAAAAAGCTTGTTGCATGGTCCAAAACAAATAAATACAAAATTTTATTTTGATTGTATTATACAGGGCAAGGTATAACTAAAAATATGAAAAAATCCCAAATTTAAAGTACTTTTGTTTTTAAATATTGAACAAAGTATTGTTGGTAAGTGTTAAAAAAAATATGTCAAAATTTAAAGTTATAGTTAAAAGTAAAAAAGGATTTTTGTCAATATTTCACATTAAACATTACAACCAAATAATGGGCAAAAAGAAGCGGAATTTTTTTAAAAATATATTATTTTAAATATTTTTTAAAATTCGCTGCCTTACGCAAAGTATATTAAGAAGTGTTAATGCGTAATACAAAAAATTGAAAAAAAATCTTGAATTCTTTAACTTTAAATTTTAACATAAAACATTTTCTCTACACTTACCTATACAATTTTGTCCTATTTTTAAAAATAAAGATACTTTACCCTTGGTAATTTTTTATATTTTTAATCGTATATTAAGTACCCATTAGAGTAAAATTTTGTATTTATTGGTTTTGGACCATGCGACCAGTTTCCCAAGAGGACGTTTAAAAATTTAAAAATTTTTGTTCCATTTGTCCTCACACTGTAGATATTACTTTTTACAAAATATAGAGAAATTTATACCAGTTTATACAGGGTCATCCAAATTATGTGTTTAGCATTATTGACTTTGTTGTGCAAATAAGTTGATTAACAATCTTTAAATATAAGATTAGAAAATAGCAATTTTTAAAATGGAACACTATATTTTATTACCATTTAAAAGATTTATCTTAGAGCTTTTAAAATAAATATACCACATGTCGATGATCTATTTCACAAATGTTGTAAGTGCAAAAATGAATGTTTAAGTTATATAAACTTTAAAGTTTAAAAATTGGCTATAATTCTAGTCTAAAAGTACCACAACTATTGGAAAATGAAGCTTCAAGTTTCAATATTTTACTTGCTACATGTGTGCAAAGAAAAGTTCTTGTATATAATTATATGTTAGTGTATTCAACTCACTTTTTCTGAAAAATGTACTAACACCTTTTTGTACTTAATCATTGATGTAATATATCCAATTTTTAATGATTTCGGAAAAATGCGCATCCATAGTAATTTGATAGAAAAAAATTAATGTAACACCTCGAACGTTGTATCAGCACTTAGAATATATTTTAAAGAGCTTTAGGAAAATATCACATTTGGTATGATAATCCCTTATAGTCTTGGAAATATATTACCCAAATCCAAAAATATATGTATATGCAGGGTGTTTTATTAAAAAATACCATTTTATTTCCGACGATGGCAATATTTACAAAACTGTGGAAAATTAGATATAGCACATGTACTGAATATTTTTTCAAAGCTTTTTAAAATGTCTTTTTATAAAAATTAAATATACAGGATGTTTTATTCCAAAAAAACTAAGTTTTACTTTCTTACTTAAAACTTGAAAAAACGTTAATTTTGTTTTAATAAAAATAACTTAAAAAATGATATTAATTTACCTTTTCAAATAATTTTGTATATTTACCAATAACAAAGTTACTAATGGCGGACACTTAATTTGAATGACCCTGTATAGTACAGGTTAAGTATGTGCATTAATTTTACCATACGATTATTTAAGTAATTCCAAGACAATAGGTGGTCAAAAAATTTTTAATTTTTAAAATATAGAATGTTAAACTTTCTCCATACTCTTTGTATGCTCTTGGGAAATATGAAATTGTATAGACTATATCTTTTTTTTACCAAATGTGGAACAAAAAAAAATAAAAACATAAAAAGTTGTGTTGTGATTTGTAGCTTATTTTTTGGTCAGAATTATTTTTACCAGTCAACAAGCTTATTTTTCGTCTTGGCATCATTTTGACGAGACGACCAACTTTACTTACGATAATGTTCCTTGGTGGTAGCATACAGGGAAAGCAGAGAATAAATATGTTGATTTGATGAATATAAGAAAACCAGGATGACGTACCACGCAATTTGTAAACCAATGTGGGTGTTAAATTATATATATACTATTTAATCAACAGAAAAAAAAACAACTGGTTAGTAGTTATTTTTCACGACGTCGTTAACCAAACATGTTGGTGGTAGGGGCCTCTTTGATGAAACCTTACATTTTGTAGGACAAATATTATTTAGATAATTATCTTAAAAATTAACAGAGAAAATCCCTGTTTGTAATAAATTTTTGATATTTGTCAAATAAACCCATTTAATTCCTGCTACCCCTGTAAGCTACCACTAAAAAATTGTTGTAAGGAAAAAGTTGAGCGTCTCATCAAAATGAAACTACTGATGAAAAACTAGCTTGTTAGTAATAAATTGTAAAAATGGTCCAGGAATCCCTAACTATTCGTACAGGTGCTGCTCGAGACCACTAAACTAAATCAATGTTTAGTAACTTACCAGAACTAACCGGAGGTAATAAAAACTTTGATATTTCAAATAGATCCTTGTATATTTTTAAGATATAAATTCTACGACATTCCTGACATAAAATTTTGGTATAGTTTGTCCAACGTACCATTTTCCGGGTGGCAATACGTATTTTTGGAGAAACGTCAATCCAGTAAATTTGGTTTTTCAGATTTAGGATTGGCTACCCTAAAGTTCAGGACCGTACTGAAGGAATTTTTGAAAATTTTTAATATCTTTAATAATTATGAATTTCTAAATTTAGCTGTAATTTTTTTTGCTATACATATATATTTATATAAACTTGTTTAATTATACCATTTTGATACCGTACACAAAAAGGAGGCTTATATGCTATAAAATAAATTTATCCGAAATCGCCTTGTTGAAGGTTATACAGATTTAGCTTAATGAAATAACACAGAGGCAATGAAGAAGGAGCAGTCTAACATCAAATACCAACATTTAAACATTTCGGGTTGAATGACTAATAGTACATCCATACTTTTAACTATTGCTTATACAGTATACCTACGTTTTAAAATGTGGGTTCAGAAATAACAGTGGTGCATTTTTGTTATTTCTTATAATAAAAGAAAACGAGTAAAAATACATACACCATGTCTTTTTAGATATGAAAAGCCAATATTCAAGAGGGCACGGGCTTTTTATTATTATATTAAATGTGTTTCCTTAAGTAGTCGGAGATACTTAGTTTGATAATAGGGGACTTAAAGATATAAAAGTTTGGTGAATAACAAACAACCTATGCATCTGCACGCGCCTGCTACTAGGGAACCTAGAAGGCAGTCTTAGGATGGAGGAGCAGAAAGTGGAATGTCTGGTGCTTTCTGGCAGGGCTATAACTTCATGCTTATAAGTCTAGTTGGTGTTTCGTTGGTATTAACTAGGGAGAACTAAAGAAAACATATATACTAGGTTATATATGCTTTCGAGGCATCACTGTTTAGAGATAAGATTTGAATTCCCAAGCTGGAGTACAGTAAACACTGGAATCCATACCCTAAAAACAGATATAAAAAAAATATATATGTATATTCTGGGTTTTAATAATAATAAAAGCAAGTCCCAATACTTACCCAGAAATAAAACAAATTACGAACTATAAAATAAAGTCCAACTTCGTCTAAACCCGAAAAAAGAAAATTCTTGAAGTCCATTACTGGATGACAACTATCAATCAGTGACTTTGGTTTTGTTAAAAAAGTCAGTTCTGTCAATTTTTGGTAATTTCAGGTTAGCCACCCGAAAAATGGTACGTTGGACAAACTATACATCCATAAGCTATCTTTTTTAGTTTTAGGGAAAACGGTGTTTGAAAAGTTTGAAACTCTTTTTCTTGCGGTCGTTTGGATATTTTCCAACGCCTTTTTCTCTAAAATTAAAAAGATAGGTAAGGATTATATAATAAACCAAATAACTTGTTTTTTTAAAAATTTAAATCCTATATACAGGGTGTTTCTAACCAAATGCAAAATATTTTAGAAGATGATTCCTTGTTCAAAATAAAGGGTAGTTTGCTTTATAAACATGAGGTCAAAAGTCAAGTCAAGGTAGATATCACGAAAAAATAAAAATTAAAAATATCTTTATTTTTTTACCTTAAAAACAAAAAGAGCAGCAGAAAAACAGAATTTTTTTATAAAATAAATTTTGCCCTTCCGGTGGGTTATGATTTACACTTTATTTTTTATTAAAAATTGGTAAGTTAAATGAAAAAATACAAAAGTTGAAAAAGTTTCTAAACAAATCAGGCTATCTAAATTTATATAATTTGATCTCACTACCTGAGTGACTCTTTAAATTTGGTTACGAAGAGTGAGGAATAGCCTATTTCAACCACTTTCCTTAATCCTAAAAAGTGCAAAATTATTTAAAAAGTGTATTTTTGAAATAATAAATAAAAACGTTAATTTTTTTGCCACTTTTGTACCGCAATATCTCCCTAATGGTTGACTTTTGACCATATTTATAAGGCAAACTACCCTTAATTTTGAACAAAGAATCACCTCTTTAATTTTTTCGTATTTGTTTTCTAACAACGGTACGTAACTTCAAGGTGTGATTCTTTATGTTATTTTATAAAAAAATTCTGAGATACAGGGCGTAAAAATTAAAAAAAAAAGTTTTTTTCTAAATATTTTTAATATGCTTGGGCTGATTTGGATTAAATTTGGTACATTTATTTAAAGTAATAAGGCGCTTATTTAGCCCTAATCAGATTGTTATTTTCCATGTTTCATTTTCTTTTAACGACGCCAACTCTCTGCTCATCGCTTCCTTCCACTTAGTACTTTCTTTACTTTAAGCGTCTCAGGAGTAATTATACTAGCTAGATCTTCTACGGACAATATGTAGTCTTCTAGACGTGTAGGTTGCCTTAGCATTGACGTGTCTCTAAGCATTCTGATCGATGTACCTTGTTGTTCTTCACCATTATTGTCTTCTTTCGGGAAACCCTCTTCTTTGGTTTCGCATTCTACTTCGGTTTCTTATTTTTTTCTTAAATCTCTTTGTCTCGTAAAGGTAGCTTGATTTTCTGTACGCATTAGCCTATTCCTTCTTGAAATTTACCATTTCTGGATAAGATAACTTTACGACTTTCTTTTATCCATATTCTATAACGTTAATCTGCATCATATCCTATCAGATACCCTTTTACTGCTTTTTGCTCCATCTTCTTTATCTTTTGAACTGCAATGTAAGCGTAACATACTGATTATGTGTATGACCAATTATTCTAAAACGTTTTATTCTAGGCTTCTTTCCTAACCAGAACTAACCATAATTCATAAGGACTCACACCATCTACAGATGACTTACCTGTCTATTTAGAATAAATATACAGTACTGACTAACTCTGCTCATATTGCTTCAGGAAATTGTATATCTGGATTTAAATATTTGAACGCTCTAGCCATCTAACTAACCAGAACTAACCAGAACTGTTAGTCTCTGTGTGATACAGTTTTTACACAAAATATTTCTAACCTCCTTATTGTCAAACTCTCCTTCATTGTCACTTAATAACTCTTTAATCAAATGACCTGTTGTTTTTGCATGTGCTATCATGTTTTCTAGAGCCGTTTTTACTTCTGACTTATTCTTAATAACATAGCCATAACGAAATTTGGTACAACTATTCTTAAATACTACTAAATATCGCTTTTTCTGAAACCATTCGTAGAAAGGCCCGCATACATCTGATGCCATTAGTTCACCTGGCTGTGATGCTGCTATTCTTGTCCCAAACGGTTGTCGATGAGCTTTGGATGTTGCTTTAAACTGTTATTTCAGCGCTTCCCACGCTTTATGGGCTGTTTCCTTATCCTTTATTTTTTGATACACTAAGTCATTAACTGAGGATGTTATCATTATCTTTGCGAAACTGTTTGCCTTACGGTAAAAATCAGATCTCTCCTTGTACTGTTCGATCTCCGCTTCCGTAGCTCCTTCTGCCAATGGCTTATCCTTTACTAACTTGCCATCAATCGCATCCAACGCTCCTTCATGATAATCTAGCAGATCTCTAATTTTTCTCTTCCATAAAGGCCAGTCTGACTCCCCGGTTAATGACTTTTTATTTACAAAAACTATTTACAATTCGACTTTGGGCATTCCAGAGCTCAAAACCTGTTAGATTTGTATATAAAAAATCGGTTTATTGTAAATAACTTTTATAAATATAAGAAAAATAGATTAAAATTACATGAAGTTTAACATTTTTAGTGACATTCAATTCATAAAACCTGCAAACTTATTATTGTTACACTGACAACTTTAAACTAGTCTTTTTAATTTATGAGGTAATACAAAACTAATAATACATAATTTTACGTTAACACATTGCTACCTTTAACAATAAACAGTTGTTGTTATTTTATTAAAATGGTTTTCGGTGATACAATACAGACAGACTACAGTAAAACACAGGAACCAGGTATTTGATTGGTTGAAGCGCTACAGACATCATGCAAAACTGTCGCATTGGGGTAGGGGTTATGGTTAGGTAAATTAAATCTTTTTGTTTTAATTTGCTTTATTAAGGAATAAAAAAACATTTAGGTCACTACAACTCACCATGACCTCACCAATGTGACAGTTTTACATGACCGTCTATGGCGCTTTAAGAGTCCGGTGATAGCTTAGCGTGTAAGGCGTTAAGTTGTTGAGCGCACAACGGACGTGAGGTGGGTTGGAATCCTGCTGAGGCCAAATACTTATTTATAAGTTGGTCGGAAATTTAGTGGTTAGCTCAACACCAGACGGACAAAGTGCAAAATGTATCGACGCTGAAGGCCACCAAAGGACCAGGGCGCCGGAACACACTTTGCCGTGTCCTGCGCAACCGTAGACATGCGGTCCCCACTCAGTTGGTAGATTCAGTAGTGCCCCCTGGGTGGGGACGAGGTCTTAAGTTGTCGCTCATAGGACCGTGGTTCGGAACCCACGTTAAGCTGTAGGTCCCGTCTGGCTGACATCACCCAGATGTAAAAGACAGGGCGCACAATAAGCCGAGCTGCTTCAGTGCGTGGGTTATCCCGGCCCTATTCTAATCTAATTTAATGGCGCTTTAAACCTATTAAATTACCGGTTCCTGTGCTTTTTACTGTAGTCTCAATACAACATCCTTAAATTAATTTAAGAATTATTCATTGTCACTGAAGCAAATAAAATGCTGGATAGTTATTACGTTGTCACCTGGTATATTTAAAATTAATTTCTTTTCTTAGGTAAATTAAATCTTTTTGTTTTAAATTGCTTTATTAAGGGATAAAAAAAACATTTAGGTCTCCACAACTCACCATGACCTCACCAATGTGACAGTTTTACATGACCGTCTATGGCGCTTTAAACCTATTAAATTACCGGTTCCTGTGCTTTTTACTGTAGTCTCAATACAACATCCTTAAATTAATTTAAGAATTATTCATTGTCACTGAAGCAAATAAAATGCTGGTTAGTTATTACGTTGTCACCTGGTATATTTAAAATTAATTTCTTTTTTGATAAAATTTTATAATTGTTTAAATTATTGTATTTCTATTTTTTTAGGTTTTGTTCTGGTCTTGGGGTAGGAGGAGCATTTCCAATTGCCTACAGTTATCTGACAGAGACATGCTCGCGAGCTAAAAGAACCCGATATGTCAGCATCTTACACTCTATGTGGTCTGTAGGGGCCATTTACACCTCAATAATATTCCATATTACAATGCCCACATTGGGTGCGGATCTTGTTAAAGACAATCGCGAACACTGGAGTTCCTGGCATAGGTAGTTATAGATTGATTTAATATAAAGCTAAGACTACGTAGAACTTTTTTACAAAAAACATGTTTTTTTCAAAAAATAATTATAAAAAAGTGTTCTATATAATGCCAACTTACGAAGACACACTCTATGTCTTTTAGATTGAAGTACCAAAATAAAATACAGATTTTCAGAGCTTTAAGTAGTTTTTCTTTAAAATAGCAAAGTTGAGAGCTCTTTCGGTTAAACCGGATGTTGCGCATAAAATCTGAAACCTCAAAAATATGCATCCTATCCAACCATACATCCGATCAAAATTTAAAAATCGTGTCTCAACACTTCTCAACAAAATAACGGTTTGCTAATAATCTCGTGGGTACTCAATATATTACATTTTTAAAACGTTGACCCTTGACTTATTAACACAAACCCCGAATTCGTATGTAAATTGCAAGGCTACCTGGGAATAAGTTATGAATATGTTTATTAATTCTCTGCTATTTTTAACTTTTTTACTATTAATATCTTAAAAACTATTTGCTCTGAAGATTTTCAAAGTCAATTTCTGTGATACTATCGGTAAAACAAGAAACTGCATTTTTATGGCATTGAAAGATAACGTTCAATAAGTAAAATTAAATAACCGCAGTAACCTTTTTCCACTCACATTTGTTTAGCAAAATGATGAAAATTGGGGTTAATATGACATTTTTAAACGCTAAATACCTACATATAATAAAAAAATTCCAGTTCTTAAAAAAAATATTGTAAGCTGTCCCATTTAAAACAGCAAAGTTAAGTGTCTCATATAAACTAAAATATCAGGAATCTGCATCCTATAGAGCCATATATTTAACTTAAATATTAAAATCGAAAAACACTTTTAAAGAAAATGACTGGATTGCTAGCGGGCAACCGGTATGTGTCTCGTGTAAAGTAATCTTTTACACATTTGGTATCAAAAGTCATATTGCCTACTGTAACAACCAAATAAACTCAATATCTCACAACTAATAATATTTTACTAAGAAAACAATATTAAAACACACCTTTAATAATAGTTTTCTTGTTTTGCAGATTTCTTCTTCTAACCATTCTACCAACAATTAGTTGTATCATAGGTTTAATTTGGGCATCTGAATCCCCCGATATCTGTTAGAAGCTTCAAGAGAAGTAGAAGCTCTGGCAGTTTATCAACGATTGCATAAACTAAATAAGACAAGAACTCAATACGGACTGACTGAATTAGAACTTCCAGGAAGAAGCTCGTATCATGAAAGGCCAATGAGTCCGACTAGAACTATTTTCGCACAAGGAATTGAATCGGTTCGTATCTATAACGACAAAACTGAATTGCTTTTAGTAATAAGAGATATTTTATTTTCGCAAACTTCAGAAAAAAACCTAATACAGCAGGAAAAAAAGTAACCAAATAGCACATTTATCTTTAAAATGGTCGTTTTATTTTTGAAAATGTTTTACAAAACTCTTACAAAAGTTTTAGATTACATTATTAATTTTATTATTGCTCCCCATAAAAAAATTAGTCGTTTGACAAAAATACTGCCAACGTTAAGTATGTGTGGTTTTGTTTAGTAAGCACCGCAACTTTATTGCACGTGTAATTATTAAGAAAAGTAACAAGAAAAAGGGCCGTAAAAAAGTGGGTAAAAACATGGTTACGGAAAGGAAAAAATTATACACATTTTATTAAAAGAAAATACAATTTACAAAAATCACTGGGTACCTAAATTACATGCTAATGTTTTAAAAAATGTTTTTAGGTGGCAGATATTTAAAAATATCGTTTGTGGTGGCACTATCGTCGTCTAAAAGCTGCTGTGAAATGCAGAAATTTGCCCGTTTCACTGCTTGAACAACGTTAACGGAACAAGGAAAAAATGGGTTAAACCACGGTTATTTTTTACTTGAAAAATTTGCGACAAAATATCGATTTTAAACGATTTGAGGTCGGGAACGCGAGAAAGGGCATGCATGGAACAGGAAAAATTTGGCACAAAACTGTGTAAAATCACTCTATTTCGACAGCTGATGGTCAATCCAGTGGCATCTCGAAATTGTGCATTTCATTTTACATTTTTTTAAAAGTAATATTTGTTGAAAGATGCGATTCCCCCTTTAATGCCACATCCTTTGTATTTCATGTAATGTAATGGCAAATATGGGCATTTAATATTCAATGATGATATGCCCCCCTCAGGGCTGGTTCGAGGGGTGAGGGATTATCAAATACGTAGGTTTTTTTGTAATTTTATAAATTAAAGAATGAAAGAACAACACTAAAAATAGGTGAGGGGACCTTTTTTTTTGCTTTTCAAAAAATTTGAAAATTTTGTTTTTTTCTAGGGGCGCCAAGTTAGTTGGAATTATACAGTGTGACACGATTTTTTCACTTTACTTAATCTATGGATTTTTACACAGGTGACATATTTGATATTTTATTTTGACCATTTGATTCCTTCATTATTTTTGTACCAAAAAGGCATGCCATATTTAAATCGATATTTTGAGTAGTTTTTCATATAATCGCATTTTAAATTCAGACATATCAGCATTTAGTATGTAATAAAAAATTTAATTCTTTTACAGATTTTATCTGTATTATTAAAGGCCCATAAAAACCTTTTTAAATAATTTTACCTCATTTTAATAATTTTCTCAAAAAAAGGACTTTTTGGTTAGATAGAAAAGGCTGGTATACCTTTGATGTGAAAAAAGATGATGGAATTAAACGAATTTAAGCAAAATATGAAATTAATCACCTGTGTCAAAAATGCATACATAAAAAGTTTTAATCTGTATAATCTTGACTTCAGTATCTCCCTAACGAGGCTAGAACTTTTTTTATATATGGTACTTACATTAGTTTGGCTCACTCTTTCACCCCTATCATTTATGACCTCACATTTACGGACACCCTGTATTGCAGATATAATATTTTTGTCTTATGGTTTTAATATTAGAAACGTTTCATGTAACAGTGAAGCTTAACTATAATTTTATTTTCAGTTTCGAGAAGCATTTTTAAAAGTCACTTCGCCAATGCACTTTCGTACTACCTTACTTCTAGCCACATTACACATGATTTTGGGATTTGTTTACATGGGCATGTCAACGCTTTCATTATCACTTGTTAAAGAATTGCGAGAAAAAGAATTTCTATCCGAAAAGAAGTTTATCGTAAACCAAAATTTTACTGGAGTATTTAACGAGACTATTGAAAATGTCTTCTTTAAAGATTGTTTATTTGAAAATTCAACATTTACTCATATGAATTTAATTCACGTCAATTTCTGGAACTGCACAATTAAAGGCTCGGAGTTTGTTAACGTGAAGACATCGGTGCTATTGTTTGAAAATTCTGTGATTCAAAGTTCGAGGTAAGAAACTAGACAATACTGGATATTTTATTATAATTAATGTTTTGCTAGAATTAAAATAAACAGTAAAAGTTATTATTTAATAGTTCATCTAAAAATTTAAAATCATTTTTGTTAGAATTCTACTTTTTTAATAAAATTTAAAACCTAACTTTTATATACTATAACTACAATCAAAAAACTATTACGTAAGCTATTATATTCTTTGCTATAATACAAAAGATTACTTTATTTCTGTTGACATACTAAGAGAACTGTATGTACATGTACAACTCATTGAAATTTATAAAATATTATTTACTCTTGCTGCTTACGTCCAAAAATCTTTGGGTACTTGCCAGATAGGTGCTATTCGATCTTGTCCCCCTCCCCGCTGTACCCTCATTAACTTGCGGTGGATCACTTCAAAAACTTTTAACAATTAAAAATCTTTAAACGTCTCGATGGTTTTTGACAATCTTTTCAATACAATAAAATTAATGCAACAAACCTAAAAATATTACTAATTAAAATTAGAATCTGTTATTTTAAAAATAAGAATATTAGGCTAATTGATTTTATTTTATTTTTTTAAATAACCTTGGTATTATCCTAAAAACATGTACCGTTTACTTTATTAAACAAATGTTAAGTGTGCATTATTATATTTTAAAAGATAAACACACTTTTAATTTTTTTTAGTTCTTTTCTAAAATACCAGAAGCGGTACCCAAAGATTTTGTAAAATCTTAATCTGCGTCTTTTTATTTTCTTTTATTTGTTATGCTTTACACAATTTTTTCTTTTTAAGGCCAAAAAGTTCAATAAAAAATATATTAATAATTTAAATAAATTCTCTCTTGCTTTAGTTTTAAAATATTTTTGTAAATACCTTTTTTAACAATGACTTAAAATTGTATATCGTTACCCTAATTCGCAAACCTCGTAACTCTTGAAAAAAATAAATGCTACTCGAAAACCTCATACCTCATCCAGTCATATTATTATAACTAAATATTAACCACCAATTAATTAAATAAATTATTATTCCAATAAACAAAAAGTTTTTCTTATTTCTTGTGAAATCTGAAATCCAAAATCAGTAATTTTGGGGATACTAGATTTGCAAATTAGGATACCGTCAAAATTTTTAGAAACCGTGCGGATATTATTATTGCGTTCCTTATTTCACGCATTCACAACATCATAACACAAAAATCAATATTTTTTAGATGGGGTATTTGATAGATTAATTTTGTTGCCATTTTTTGAAAAACCTAGCTTTGTTTAAGCGACACCAGGTACGTTTTAATTTCATCAGAAATTCTAGGAGCTCAAAAAGAAATTTTGAGTAAAAACTACACTTTAAAATCCTTTTTTTGCAATAGTAGTCAAAAATCAGGACTTTTGAGTTATGACGTTGTTGCAGCAAATAAGCGATTTAATACAACGTTTAAGTTTAAAAAGCACATAATTATCTCAATACTATGGGCGTTTAAAAATTAGGTAGTTTTATAAAAAGTCAACGTACAATTTAAAAAAAAGCAAATATTGTTATTTGCCAGAATACATACATATCGCTTATCCGGAAGAAAAATACATAATTTTAGTTATGTTGTTAAATTTGCTTCATAACTACTTAATTGCTACTTATACAATTAAAAAGCTACGTATGATTTAATTTTTTTATAGTTACCCCCGAAAAAAGTTGCTTTTTGAGTTGTCACTTTTTTCCGGATAATTAAGTATTATTTAAATTTAATTTAATTTATCTATTTTAGGTTTATTGATACCGACTTGACAGACCATCATTTTTTAAATTGTAGTCTAGTAAACAATACTTTTTTCTCACTTATATCAAACTGTGTGGTGGATTTTGATTATAACATATATTTAGACGATTTATACATGGACACGCTACTATGGTAAGTAAAAACATACCACATACAAACGAGCCCATGATAACTTATACTTTTAACTTTATACTATTGTAGTAAATGATCATTGTAATATAAAACAATATTGTATACTGTATAAGCAATAGTTAATGGTCTATCGGCCAGTAATACAATAACAAAACAAGCACTATTAGTCACCTATGTTAACATTCTGGTATTTGCTTTAGACTGTCTCTTTTTTACGCATTGCCAATATGTATCATTGATTAGCTGATTCTGTATAATAATATTGTTTTTATTATTACTGTCCTATAAAATAATAATTAAAAATTTGTCCAGTGCATAATATTATCGCTTCTAAAATTACCAATTTACTTATTGAACCCTACATAAAATTTTAAAAAACATTTACAAACTACATTTTTATGTTAAACAATACTCCGTAAAAAAAAACAAAATTTAGCGAAACAGATTTAATATTTCACTGACTTTATTTGAAAAGATATTTTAAAATTAATGGTTGCTATTTTTCCGTTCTACAAAATGGTGCAAATAAATTTAGGATCCGACGTTTCGTCTTTAAACCGTCATCATCAACTTTGTTTTCTCAAAAAGGTAAAACAATTGGTTTTTACCCTATTAAACTCGTATTTTGATTCTAAATCTAATGACATATCACACTTTACTTTTACGTTTCGAGCCAAAAAAACATCATTCAGTATTTTGCCATTAAAAATTGTAATTTAATCCCCCGTTCGGGGAAATTTCTGTTCGCAGGTAAGTTTGCATCCATTTTTTTAAGTTTATTGTAGCCTATAAAGTTATTAGGGAGTTTAATTAAATTAAATGTTTTATTTTAACACGCATTAATAAATGTTAGTAAATTACTTTTATTCTTGTGGCCTGTTATTAAATTATTAAAAAAATAAGTAAATAAGACACATCACAAGAAGTTTCTACAGAATCCTAGTCCAGAAACTGATAGGCCAGCACTGAAGCAAGAAACTACTACAATCAAACAATTTTAGAAGCCAAAGACTCCTTTGAGTATCACATATAAAAGAATTTTTTTCTTGCTCAAATGGCAGTAAGTCTTTCTGGTCCTTTGAAAAAACCAATGTAGAAATTTTTGTACCACTAACTTTCGAAGATAAAATTATTTCTACCGACAAAGGAAAGGCAGAACTATTTGCTAAAAAATTTGCTGCCAATTCAACCCTTGACCAATCTAATGATCCTGAAAAATAAAGCGGATAGCTAATAGAAAATGTTCCCCATATATTTTCAATAGACCTGCGCACGAATTTTTGACCCCACTGAGTTGCTGTACACCTTTGCACATGCGCAGTTCTCATAAAGTTAGTGTTTTTCAATTAAAATCAATATAGTGTTGGCAACATTGACAAAATTTGCAGTATTTTAATTAAATATAGTGGTTGGAACACTGAAAATGTTTACCTACATAGCAACAGGGCCACACACTCATGATAATTTGGGATTTTCCGATTGTAAACGCCAGGTAAAATTGACGCCGTCCAGCCCAAAAACCAGCCTCTCATCTACGGTCGACCGTTATTAGTCATTTGAGTATTCTCGCTAAGCACAAAAAAGGACATTATTTATTGAGTCTTCGACAATTTTTCAGTGGTGTTTTTAACTTTTGTTTATTTTAGTTTTGATAAACCAAAACCAAATAATGAGTTATTGTATAATTTTGCAGAAATTGGAAGGTTTTTCTTGTGGTTTTGATTGCAAATATGAGGTTAGTCAAAAATTTTCAGCATAAAATTTTCTAAGATCACAATTGTTGCAAACGACCAGAGGCAAAGTTGATAACTTGGTCAAGTCAAATGAGGCAACGGCGCGAGCGTTTACAAATGGCACAACACGCCAAGTTTAACTGAACGAAAACTGCTACGGCAGCGAAAGTGAAATAACAGTGTATAAATTGAGTCCTCAAACTGAATTTACCAAATTAATTGGTTTTATGATAAAATAAATCAAATACCAATTGATTTAGTTTTGTTGTCAAAGTAGTTTTAAGAAGAAAGATAATAACGCAAAAAATATCGTGCAGTTTTAAGGTTTAGTCAAAGAGGGTCCAACCAAAAGCAGAGGTAAGAGTTGAGATTAGTGCTTCAAACACTCTCGTATACTAAATTATACAAGACAAAAAAAAGTACCAATATCTAAAACGGTTTAATTTTTAGGGACTTCTATGGAAGACAGTACAAACTTAAAATAAAATATTTTAATATGTGTATATATCAAGAAACAAATTAGGTAATTGTCTAGAAAGTTGCGGCCACTCCGATTTTGACGAAATTTGCTATACCTTGGTTTGGGGCGCTGATCACAGATCTATTTTTCGGAAACGGTTCGATCTTGAGATATTCCATCATCGTAACCAAACTGTTCTTATTTTTACTATAATTCCCTTTTTTTGCACTAAGTTACTGATGCAACACTAAATTAGCACACAATGTTTTATTTAACTATAAAAAAACCTTTTTTAAAACATGTTTTCTTATTGGTTTTTAGCCTTTCTTTATTAATATAAAAAGTTTGCTTTAAAATCAAGTCATGTCTGAAACCATTATACACATAGGTGTATGCATGGTTGTAATTTTAAGGGTAAAAGATTTGGAATTTAATGAAAAAAACGTGTAAAATAACTAAAAAAATTTTTTTTTTAAAGATGTTTATATAATATTGTGTGCCTGTTAGGTGTTATATCAAGAATGTTGTGCAAAAGAAGGCGGAATAGAGTGAAACTAAGAATTGAATTTCAACTTTGATGATGAATATCTCGAGAACCCGGAAACGTTTCAAAAAAAAGTCGTGATTAGCGCCCCAAAAAACCCTCGTTTACCGTCCAAACCGGTCCTGTTGTTTGTTTTCCGCTAGTCTGTAAATTTTTAGTGCGCATGCCCACAAGTGTACTGCGCGTGCCACACGTAGGGGTCATTGTCATTTTGCTGTATTTATCCTTATTATTTTTCAGATCAGTGTGACCGTCCGTAAATTATCCAATTCCAGCTATTGCCCCAGTTTCTCATAAAATGCCCGATAACATTTTTAACGTAAAACACATTAAGCGTATTCTTTCTTCTCTCTACACCAAGAAATCGTCTGGGCTGGATGGCATACCAGCAGTTGTTTTAAGAAAATCTGCTCCAGAACTTGCATCAATCTTAATTCGGCTCTTTAGAATTTATTATGACACAGATATTTTTCCGGAAAATTGGAAAGATGCACGTGTTCCACCTATTCCCAAGAAATGATCTAAACTTTTTTCATCTAACTATAGACCAATTTTACTTCTCTTAGTTTTTTGTAAAGTAATGGAGAAATTCATTACTTTACAAATCCTTAAGTATTTAGAAAAATACAAAATTTTGCATGACAGGCAGTACGGATTTTGCCACAAAAGATCTACAGCAGATTTTCTTGTCTTGTCGTATCACACTGCAGAAATAAGTCTTTTAAGTTTCTAGGTGAGTCCCAGATTGTTGCTCTTGACATATCCAAATCTTTTAATCAGGTGTGGCATGCCGCGCTTCGTAATATACTTTCCTCTTATGGTCTTTCAAACTAAACTTTGTACTTGGTTTTCTGATTAATTTTCTGATCCACGTATATCAGTTATTGTGGATGGCCGGCCACTCTTCAACTTTTCACGAAATAAATGCTGGAGTGCCCCAGGGCTCAGTACTAGCACCAACCGTGTTTCTTCTTCACATCAACGACCTTCTTTCCTTCACAACTAATTCCATTCATAGCTTTGCGGACAATAGTACCCTTTACTCCAGTTTTTAGGTTTCTAAACCAATCTCTAAACCTGATGCATGGAAAGCAAATGCAAAGCAATGCAGATATCTCTTTCACAGGATCTTAACTTAATATTGGATTGGGGCGCCAAAAATTTCGTCCATCTTAGTGCATCCAAAACACAGTCATGTTCCTTGTAGCAAAAAGAGACATCAAATACTTATCCTTTACTTATGAGCAACCAAGTTTTGCAGAGCAAAGACGCCTTCAATCTTGTGGGTGTCACATTTAAGAATAACCTTAACTGGCATAAACACACTGTATCTGTAGTCACCGTAGCTTCAAAAAAGCTTAGATTTCTTTTTCGAACCAAAAATTTTCCCGTTTTAATTTAGACACCTCGTATGTGTCTTAATTACGCCTCCGCCTGCCCGGGAAGGTCTTTCCTTACCCCCTCCAAATCTACAAGTATTTAAGTCCCGTGTCAACGCTGGCTCCCCCTTACTTAAGATACCCACGGTACTTTAGTATTTGGGCTTTTAGCCTTCGTGGATTGTCCAAAGATAAAAAAAATAAAAAGAATATATATTTACCTGCGAACAGATTTTTTCCGAACGTTTAGGGTAAAATCATAATTTTTAATAGCAAAATAGTGAATGATGGTTTTTCGGGTCGAACGTCGCATAAATAAAAGTAAAGTGCGATATGTCGTTGGATTTAGAATGAAAATACGAGTTTATTACGGTAAAAAAGTTGATGATGACGGCTCAAAGACGAAACATCAGATCCTAAATTTATTGGCACCATTTTGTAGAACGGAAAAAGTAGCAATAATAATGTGTCATTTATTTTAAAATATCCATTTAAGTAAACTCAAAAGAAAATGAAAACTGTTTCGCAAAATTTCGGTATTTCTGAATAATTCCGGAAGAGCTGTAAATTTTAAAACGGAATATTAATAAACATAAAAATGCACAACTTTGCTCTAATTTGATCAACCCTGTATCACTTGCCGTTTCCGACATTCTAATGGTGGCCCTCGAATTTGTAGCAGCGTGTATAAAAAGATTTATAAAAATAGAGCGGGTAAAAAGTTAAGTAATAATCTCAATGGTTTAAATAGAATCTTTTGAAGTAAAAAAATCAATACAATAAAGAAAATTACACTTTTAAGCAATTTTTAGTTTATTTATAATATTAGTGTCTTTCAACCTACCTACTTTGGAGCATATAATTTCGTTTCACGGCGAATTTATTTATTTATTACGTTTTTTTCTAAAAATATCTTATTCGAATTCCGACTACATAATATGTGGCACAAAACTTATTTAAAATATAATGCCTTTTAGGATATGCTAACGAGTCACTGTCGTTTTAATAAAAAAAAGGGTATGACCAATGACCATAAATAAGATTTTGCAAGCTTTTACTTCGCCTTGAAAATTAGTGATCAACAAAATATGCTAAATTCCATATTTTCATAGCTAGAAACTTGACTTAAAACTGTTAGGGCTCGGCCACGATACTTAGCGGAAGCGGCTAACGTAGAGCGGAGAATGTGAGAGCGCTGCCTTGAATCTTTATGCTAGAATAAAAGAACTTGTTTTTTTTTTTAATCAGCCGGCTGCAATATTCCTGAGCGAAGAAGCTTAGCCGCTGGCCGCTCGAAACAAACCAATATTGTCCGCGAAAAGTTTCTAATATGTATAGACTGGTTTAAGGACCCTGTTTACCACAAAATATTGTAGTCACTACCGGCAACAAAAAGAGATTTGATACTTTCCGCTCGATGCTAATGCTTGTTATCGTGGCCGAGGCCTTGGTTAGTTAAGTTTAAGCCTAATTATGGCACTCTAGATTGAAATTAAACTTTTAAAAGTAGAAGTGTCACCTAATGACATGTGAGGTGTCATTGTATTCAGAATGTTATATATCCTATCAAAATATCATAAAATATACAGATGGTGCTATATAAAAAACTGAAAAATGCAGTAGTTGTAAGATGTAAAGATGTAAAAAGCCTTTATTAAAGACCAAAAAAGAATTTTTACTAATAAATTTATTGAAACAAATGTAACATCACTGTAAAAAGATGATTAAAAAAATCATCCGTTATAAAAAAGCTTTTTAGTCCCTGGGGTTCCTTTTGACGAATCTTCCACAAATATTCATCCCATCATATGGGAGCGGCGCTTTTACCCAGCCTCTCAATGTCAAATGTTTCGGGTGTTGGATGTGGCAATAGCTTTACATTTTTTATCGGACAAGTTAACCACAATTTTTTACATGCAATTTTTAAACATTTTGCCAAAAATGGTAAGGGTTACAATCATGAAACCATAAGAAGCAAACACATGTTTCGGGTATCGGGCTAGGCTGTTACGTGACTGTAACCTTTCGATTATTGGCACAAAAAAATTAAGCATTACCGCAGTCGGACACCCGAAACTTCATATGGAAGCGGCGCTTTTAGCCAGCCTCCCAATGTCAATGTTTCGGGTGTCGGATGTGGCAAACGCTTTACATTTTTTGTCGGACAAGTTTACCACAATTTTTACATGCATTTTTTAAACATTTTGCCAAAAATGGTAATTGTTACATCATAAAACCATAAGAAGGGGCTATGGTATCGGGCTAGGCTGTTACGTGACTGTAATCTTTCGATTTTTGGCATAAAAAAGTTAAGCATTTACCCAGTCCGACACCCGAAACATTTGACATTGACATGCGGGTTAAAGCGCTGCTACCATATAATATGGCGGTATAATTATTCGTGCTAAACTCTTCAAAACGACCCCCTAAAAGTTTTTCAAAGTGTTCTTATCATGAAGTCCATTTCATTACTGGCCCAGGGATTATGAATTTAATATTATTATTGTATACTTCGCTTTCAGAGCTCAAAAATGTTTTAAAATATTAAACTGTTTACTAAATACTTATATATTATTGTTTTTAAAAAATTAAAGTATTAACTTTGCATGTCTGAAATATTATTTATTTTTGATACAAAATACTTTTTAGGGCAGGATTCTTGATTCCTTCTACACTTGTAATAGGGATTGTACTTGAATTTTCAACAAGACCTAAAATGACAGTGATAATTTGGTTTACTATTTGTCAAGCAGGAGGAGGAATATTATTGTTTCATTTATTTGGATATAGTATTGCTATTTTTATGGCTGTAGGGAATGTTCTTAAAATCATGCTAATGTGCGTATTGAATGTACTTACTTTGGTAGTACTGGAAGCCTATCCTTGCCATATAAGGTAATTAAAATATACAGGGTGTCCAGTAACTCTACTGAAAAACTTTACCATAATATGTTCTAAACATCTTAGGCAGTTTCTTAATTTTTTAACAGATTGGTTTTTTTTGTTTTTTTTTATAAAATAAAGATTTTTTCCATAAATAAATACAAACCCTTTCTCAGCGTAGTCATATTCCTATCTAATTCTTAGTAAAGTATTATCGCAGGCGATAGACATTTTAAGAATACGAAATTTACTTTTAACAATTATGATGTATAAAAAAAGTTGCAACAATAATGTATTGACCAATTTTTCTCTTTAAAAATTAATGTTGCTCTAACAAATAAAATAATAATATAATAGATAGTAAATATTGTAGAACTACATACATGACCATACCAAGAAATGGTTAGTATTTATTTACGCGAAAACCGTACAAACAATAAAAAAGTCAAGAAACCAAGATTGTTCCAAATTAAACTAAAATTTAAAAATGTTTTTTTGTAAGAAAAGGCTGTACCATTTTTCTTACAAAAATATTTACCCATAAACCCTCCTGGACGGCACTGGTAAAATAATATTTGTTTCCTATATATTTAAATATGTCTTTTGATGCATAGGAGACGTCTACCAAATTTTTTAAAAATATTTGTACTTGTATAAAAGTTGTTAAAAAACAGGATAATTTTTTAAAATTTAAAACATCCCGTACTTCAAAAACTAAGACGTTTAGAACATATGTTCATAAAAAAATTTCTATACGAGTCATGTACAATATTTTTCCTACGACCAAAAAATGTTTGCCCAAAATCTTGGAATTTTTTTATAATAATAAAATCAATAATAGTATTAAGATAAAATTAAAATGTAAATTAATTTTTGAATAGGTCACATAAAAATAATACATGTTTTAATTTAAAATCAATACAGGTTAAATGTTGTAGGAAAAATATATTTCACATAGACTTCGTTGTTGTTATCTTTTTATTTAAATTATATTGATTTTAGGTACATAAAATCACATTTTTTTTTAAATTATTGAAAATTTAAATAGGCACTTTTTTATTTCCATCACTTTTGCACTTATTACATTTAACTTTTCAACACGTTTGTTAAAATTAATCATATAAAACAAAACTTGACATTTTTGGTAAAACTATTTTTTGGGCGTAGAAAAATATATTATTATTTTCACAAACGTAGTGTTATCGCTAAATCGCTATGGCATCGTACGACAACATTTTTACTCGTGTAAAGTACTCACAAAGGTGCGGAAAAATTCTGCCACAGATTCCTGAGGATAAATATGAAAATCTAACCCAACTTACCTTGGTACAAAAGTGGATGATTTTGGAGTTGCAGGGTCTTAAAAAATTTAATTTAAATTTAGTTTTTTAATCACAATGTTAGGCTAAAAGGGTTCAAAGAGGTAAGAAATAAAAATCTGCGAAATAGAGGTTACTGTTAACTCTAGAGGGTGCCACTTGCGGTATCTTGCATAAATTAAAAACAAAATAACTTTTTTAAGCCACTATGGTGTGTAACAGTTGAATAAAAACTGTTCAGCGTTCCAATCTCGGAAAGTACAGAGCCCTGAAGATGCCTCGTGCAATCGATGGCGAAACGTCGGTAAACGATTTTAATTTGACGCGTTCCAAACCCTAGAACCAAGTCAAGATTTCTCAGTTGACCGAGGCCGTAAAAGCTTCCTTTCTATGCTGTTTAAACTTGTTGTTACTTACTTTAACTAACCATGCAATATCATTACAAAGTCAAACAGTGCTTTTTAAACCATTTTATTTTTTAGGTGTACAGCTCACGGAATAATGCGAAGCCTGTTTCATATAGCGTCACTCTGTGCTATACCAATCTTCAGTAAGCTGGTTCACACGCCTTTGATTTTTCCTGCATTTATAACAATTTCGCTTTCCTTTACAGCTGCGTTGCTTTCATTTAAAATTCAGGATAACAGCAAAGTTCTCCTGTAGTAAAATTTTGATTTCAATTTTAATTATACTAGCAATGTAATACAGGTAATATTATTAAAAAAAATAATTACAATATTTTAATGATATATGGGTCCAGCTAAGTGAAGAGGTATATAGACTAGTAAAGCAACAACAATAGCGTAGCTAGGCGTAGGCGGTGTAGGCGGTGTAGGCGGTCGCCTACGGCCTCGCGTCTGGAGGGACCTCGCGCCTTAAAGGCCTTCCAGTTGAAGGTATAAAATGTAAGACATAAACATTGTTATATTGTTATTTTGGGCAGGATAGATAGGCAGTGGCAAGTGTGATAAAAGTATAAAAAGATGTATTTTGAGGACAACGGCTCTCCAAGATTAATCTTTCAAAGGACCCTTGCATGTACATTTTTGCCTACGCCAATATTTTATGTGTATTAAAAACATTTACAAGAGTGTGTATTTAAAGGTAGAGAGCTTTACTTTTTGCTCCTCAACTTATTTTTTGCTTTCTTTATCGACAAAAGGCGCCTTCCGGATACGACTTCGCCCACGCCAATTAAAACGGAACCAATGCACAGTGCGTTGAGAGATAGGGTTTTCCGGACAAACCGTTTCAGTCTTATTGCACTGAAATAGTATGTTATTAATAATTAAGTAGGGTATAAATGATCTGCTCATGCAGAAAGCAATACTGTAATATTATTATACAATTAACACAAAATTAAGCATATTATACATTTAAATATTAATTTTGGCATTTTTGTACCCATATCGACGCACTGTGCGATGTGTCATCTTGTTTACATGCCGGAATTATTTTATCTTTACCGGTTGGTATTCTACACGCGTTAGATCGTTCCTCTTTTACGTATTACCTCTGAACCTTTTGACTTAGCTGATGCCGTGTAGGTTCTTTAACTTAGTTTATAACGATAATTGTATTTTAATTTGCTATACAACAAATTTTACATATATATGCAAATTTAATTACACGTCCAAAACAGTTCGTTTTCTGATACTTACTCGAGAGGTGGCAACAAAAAGTTTATGTTATTTTTGACAGCTGTCACACCGCACAAAGGATAACAGCTCAGAAATATTTTACTAAAATTCAATTCATTAATGATTGATATTTAGCCTAATATTTGATTTCCATTGTCGCTGAAATAAGGCAGGTAGCTCATCCTTATCGATTGATTAGGTATAATTATTAAAGGAAAAAATAATTTCAGCCAACAGTTTACAATTGAAAGAGAGATAGGGGAACAAGTTCCAAATATCACTACCGAATCATTGTCTACCACATTCAGAAAAAAAGTTTTGTAAAAGCTGATTGAAAGCAAAATTTTGAACGGGCCGTCCACCAATTTTCATTTGGCCTAAGTCGGCTTTAATAAAATATTGGCAAAAAAAAAACAATTTTTAAACCTACAATTTGGATGCGAAATTATATTAATAAAATAACAGTAGTTTTTTTAATTTACTGATCCCAATGTATAAGATTAACTCAGCGCAGTCTTGAAGAATCATATACTTAAAAACGTCATTTGGATAGTACAGTGGTTCGTAAATGTAATTAAAAAAGTGTCGGTTTCCCAATTGTACAAAATGTTGTAAAATTCCTAAAAGCAAAGTAGTTACAAAATTCGATCTTAGTACAAAGATTATTGTACAGTTTTTAAAAGGCCCATATCTACAGCGTGTCTTCGAAAGTTTTAACCAAATGTGAAACTTTTTAATTATTAACTTTACGAATAAAAGTTCCTTTTCACAAAAAGTCCTGCTTGATGAGAAAATACATTTTCACAAAATTAACTGTATATTGGATACACAGAGTGGCTTGAAAAGACTTGTTTTCAAATTAATATACAGAGTATTTCATATCTACGGTACTAAAATTTAAACAGTGATTTCTTAAGTCATTTTATATAAAAAAATTCTATAAACATATGTGCGGATAACTTCGCAAATTTCTTTTATTACTTTAAGGCCCTGTATCTCAGAAACGAAGCAACCTTCGTTTCTAAATTACAGGGCCTCAAAGTATTTTAAAAAAGTCGGTATTTTATAAATATTCTTAATACCGTTATGGTTAAAATTTGGTAAGTTTCTTTGATGTAATAAAGTGCTTGTAAAGCTCTAACTAGATTGACTTTATTGGTTCACTGGCGTCTCAGTGGGCACCACAGCCTTATTTTTTCCTGGGAAGCAACTTAAAATAAAAACTTTTTAGTGTCGTACATTTTTTTCGTATTTGCTTCGTATTTAAGATATTTAGATAATACTGACTTAAAAAAATTAAAGCAACGTATCTCAAAAACGAAGCATTTCCGGACATATGTTTATAATATTTTTTTATAAAATGACATAAGAAATTAACCTTAATTTTTTTTTATTACCGTAGTTAGAAAATAACCTGTATTTTAATTTGAAAAAGATCTTTTTTAGGCCTACCTGTACATCCATAATACAAATATTTTTGTGAAAATGTATTTTCTCAATAATCAATCATCAAAAAGTTTCCCATTTGGTAAGAAACGTACAAGATACGGTGTACATACAAGTGTTTTTACAATGGGCATGCATTTTGGTTTTAAAACTTTAATAAATAATACATTTAACACTGGCGCAGATAATATTAATTTTAAAGAGAAGGGGAGGGGTAAAGACAATATATGCACATATTAAAATATAATTACGAAAGTGGACATTTGATAACAAGAAAATACTATAAAGCGTATGATTTATTTCGGGTTTATTCAACTTCTCCTGATACTTAATTAGTTTTGCAGTATATTGCATTTACACTTTGTCCACGGATGGACTTTACAGTAGGACAAATGGACCAAAAATTTAAATATTCAAGAAAGTCGTGTATGGCAACTACTTTTGCTTAAAAAAACAAGATTCACGCTGAGAAAATTGTTTTGTTTTGTATAGGGGCTCTAAAAACTACAAAAATGTAAAAGTGGACCAAGAGAAAACTAACCTTAATTTTTAATATTTCAGCAAAGTGTTAAATAAAAAAGGTTTTTAGTATTAAATAAGTATTCCATATCTAAAATTTCACATGAAGTAAACCAATTTTTTTTATAGTCATATTTTTTATAGTCATATTTTTTAAAATGTTTTGAACCTTTTTACGTTATTTACCTGTTTTTACATTTTTGCACGGGGGAGCAAGGCCTCTCTACCCTCTCCCCTTACCTCACCAATGCAGACCCGTTACACACGAGGCGTACGAAGGCCCTACACCCTAAACCGAACAAAAAGTTTTGCATTTAAAGTAATATAACCAAACACGCCTGCATGCAAATGGTTACATTGCTTGCAACGCCTTATGTGTAACGAAACTAAAAAGTAATAAATAAAAATAGTAAGCACATTTTTTACAAATGCATATAAATATGTTTATACAGGTCGTGCAGCTTTAAAAGGTCCAAACATACAGGGTGTCCCACCGGGAAATGTCGCATACATAGTTTATAAATAATGTTATGTAATGGCATGTTATGTCATTTTTGACAAAAAATTTAAAATCAAAACCGGTTGTACTTAAGTATAGAACATTATACATAAATTATGTTTAGAATTTTGCGCAGAATTCAATCAAATAAATAATATATAGGGTATTCAATTTAAAATAAGGAATTTGACATTAACTTCCGGTATAACCGGAAGTGGTTGAGCTGTCAAAATATTTTAGTTGTATGTCCCCCACTGACATTAAAATGTTACGATGTTACCAAATTTTCAAAATTCTCCAAAGCGTACTTTTCGAGATATCGATCGCGGCAGTTCCCGGTGGGACACCCTGTATACCGGCATTATTTATTTAATCTCTATCTGCTAGTATTCCGCACACCAAAAAGTCTATTGGACGCATCGAGCTGGTAGGACGTGTATTCCGAAGTCTATTATACAGGATGTTTTTAATTGCGGTAAGAAAATTAAATTTTGCTGTGGTATTTGTTTAAACATGAAGTTAGTTTGGCCCTAAACTAATTTTAAATAATGAGACCAGTGGCGGCGTTGGACAAATCTCAGCTACTAATATTGACAAAAAATGTACGTCACTGACTCTTTTGCAATTTATATATTTTTTTCGGATGAAACATTTATGGAGACAACTTTAATGTTTTTTTTTATATTTTTACGAAGCTTGCCTATTTATTAAAAAAAATCACTAAACTGCATAATCCTGGACCATACAAGAAACATTTTGCTTTTAAAAATTAAGTGTTATAACTTCTTATTAGCGATTATGTAATAACAACAACATATACTTAATTAAATAACGTTTATTTTTAGTCTAACAAATTTTATAAAAAAAATGTTTTAAATGTTTTAAAGTTTTTAAAAAGTTTAACATCCTGTGCCTTAAAATCGAAAAATTTGAGGACCAATGTTTATATAATTTTTTTAAAATATAAAAATGGCTCAGGACTTCGCCCTTAAATTTTCTTACCGCATTTAAGAAACGCCCTGTATAATAAAATATTTTCATTAGTTCTCCCCGACAAACATTTTTTCGACTCAAAAAAGTTGTGATTTTTTATTTTATACCATAGACAGATGGTTTTTAACAGTCTATTTTATATTTTTAAAAATTTTGACGCTAAAAGTAGGATTACACATTATCAGAAGACATCTAACATTACATTAAATAAAATAAACTGCATTTTTCTAATAAAAATATTCGAATGTAGATATTATTAAAAGAAAAGAAATATTCAAAACAACAAATTAGATTTAAAATTATTTTTAGGGATGTCTGTGATAACCTTTGTATTTCTAAAATTGTAAGTGCTATTACAGTGTATCTTCGTAAGTTGACGGCATATGAGAAACTTTTTTATTATTTATTTTAGTAAAAAAATATTTACTCTAAAATGTTCTGCATAATTTAAATCTAAAAGACAACCACCAGATTATATTATTCATGTATTTACTTTTGAGCAAAAATAACATTTTTTGTCGTAAATAATTGAGAGAGTTTGATATCAGAAGGTTGCCTTTTAAATTTGGGGCCATGCAGACCTTATAAAAAAATGACTTATTTTCGTAAAATTATTATTAAAAAAGTTTCTCATATGGCGCTAATTAACGTAGATACACTGTAGATTAGTGTTAGCAGGTATCGTGTATAACCCTTAATCCAAAAAGGTTAACAATAAGCAGTGCATATCAAACTTTTTATAAGCTAATAGGTATAGTTGTTAAATTTTATATGCTTGTTTTAGCTATGTACGTAGATATTCGTAAGTCTATAGAAATCGAAAGTATATCACCAGGAAAAAATGTCAAAAAATATACTTAAATGTGGGTTTAATAAAGTGGATATATGTTGAAAATCTCTTTAAAGCTAACTGCTAATAAGATATTAATGTTTAATTATTTAATACAACTTTATAGGCATGACTAGGGTTACCATAAATTCTATAGCCAATATCGGGACAACTTCATTTCTGCTATGTTTAAGTTTAGCAAGGCAGGGGGTGCATATCTTTTTGTGTTTATGTATTAATAAATTTCAGCAAAATTTTAAAGTTATACTGAGATTGCAAAAGTGTGCCAACTTGCCATAAATGAAAAATTCTAACTGAATCAATATTATGTGTAAGAATTGGAAACAAGTTCCCATTTATATATTTTGATAAATTTTGATTAATGGGTTTAATACAAAATTAAATATTTTATTTCATGTCGTAGATCGGGACTTTTCACTATGAAATCGGGACGTAGGGACATAGGGCCTATTAACGGTGACAGTCCCGATATACCGGGACGGAAGGCAACCCTAGGCATGACCTAACAATTCATTATAAGGAACATTAATTAATATCTTATTTTAAATTTATTATTTGAAATTGGTATAACTTTTATCAATAATTTTCCAACACAACACACACACACACACACCTACACACACACACACACATTTGCTTAAATTTTTCTGAGAACCTGTATAAAGGCAAATGAAATAACATCGGTCAAATCTTGATCTTGTATTTTTATACGATAACATTTTTTCCAGTAACATACTTTCCTACTTTGTAAGTTTGTGTGTGATGTTCTTTTTAGTTAGGTCAAATAAAATGTTAAAATTGAAAGAATGTCTTTTTTATATTGTAATTTAAGAGAACAAAACATGTTTTACCCCTTTTTGCTTCGTTATCTACATTGCGTAACAAACTTAAATTATATAAGTAGGCTTCACGTCGGTAGTGGCAATAATAGTTAAAGGTAACCTATCTTTTTGTTGTTTATTATCTATTATGTTTATTATTGATCAACAAACAAAAATTAAACTGGTAGATACGTTTGACACCTACGAAGATTTTGTCGAAGCTCCTTATAAGTTAAAAATTTTTTAGGAAAAAAAGCCAGAAGTATTTTAGCGACAAGAAAAAACTGATCGTTTTAACTAACCAGAACAGACAAGGATAGAGGATCAATCGCCGTTTCTGAAAGTGGCACAATTTGAAGAAAGGGTCTGTGGATGAGCAGGGCATGCGCATACGCACTCCCAATGTCAAAATCGGCGGTATATTCAAAAACATTGATTTATTGAGTAAATATACATATAACATTAATAAAAAGTGTAAAATGTGGTTTATACTGAAATTTATTAATATTTTAATGACTAAATAATTAGTAGGTAGTAGGTAATTTAGTGCTAATGGTGTATTAAAATCTATTTGGTAGAAGACTATTTTTTCTTAGATTGGAATAGGTTAATGTGGAAAAATGTATAGGTATAAATTTTAGGAAATGAGAACTGAAAATAAAAATCTAAATAGAATTATTTCTTGAAAACTAAACTTTTATTGCGAGATTACTTATTTAGCATAAAAAATGGTACTAAATGTAAAAGAAGTGTATAATTTTAAGAAATATATGAAAATAGCATGCTCAAACTTACCAACCAAATAAATTTTAGATTTATGTTGATCCTATTTAGTTGAAAGGTATTATAGTCTATAAGTTAATATTACCTACTTATACTAAGAAAAGCGTAGTAGGATTTCAGTTTCCATACGCCACTGTGCTTGGTCCATTTTATTCGATATCTACATACTTGTTTTTTTAGGTATGAGGAAGCAGATAAGATTGTAGGTTTTAATTAACAATGAAAATTTAAGTTTCCACATTACTGGATACTTATTTTGAAATAAAATACTTTTGTAATAGAAGCTCAAAAATGCTCGTTATTGCAGAAAAAATCCTAATCCTAAACATTTTTTTCCACAAATTTTCAATATTGACAAAAATAAGTGTACTTTCCTCTTAATATAAATTTATATTTTTTAAAATCTTTCATATACCTACCACTGAAAACAATTAATATCAAATGGTTAAATTTTTCGTAAAATTAATAGTAAGTTTGCCTTATGGTACGAACTTAAGTAGACACTCTATAAAACTCATTAAATATATTTTACGGATGTATATAAAATATTAATGTATATAATGTTTTCTTACATAAATAAATCCTATATAAAGTGTTAATTTGTTTTTATTCAAAAAAAAAAAACAACGTAAATAATTTAGAAAATAATTTATTAAAAAACCCATAAATTTCCACAAATTTTGTTTCAATAATTTATATCTATAACACAGGTCACACGTAAAATCAAACCGAATAAAACACAAAACAAATATACAAGCCACAACAATCACAAAACATCAGCCATATTGAACATGTGAAAGTCAAGAGTTTTGACATTTATAACAGCCAATAGCAAGCCGGAAGAACAACCTCCCATACGCATGACGAGTAATCCCGCTGTGTTAAGTGAAAGTTCGCAAGATATTTGGGTGATAGTATTGATTCAGACACAAAAATGTTACTTAAAAGTGCGTACTGAAACAAAAAATTATAAATAAATCCATACTTTTAACCAAGCACGTCCTTTTTACCAACATTAAGCAAGAATAAAATAAAACTTTGACGAGCTCTTTTGGTCGCTGAACACAATTATCTAGCGCCTATTACCCCCTGTCTAGCGCCTATTTTTTCATGGGACCCTAGGCTGTAGCCTAGTCAGCCCTAATGGATATTACGGCCCTGATTACGGCATTTAATTTAGTCCGATCTAATCTCTATACGGAGTAACTTGGATTTTTTTCAATTTTTTTATATTAGGTTCTGCTTTTAAAATATAACATATCATTTTTATTCTAAACAAGTTTTAAATCAAGTTTCATTTTTATTTTTAAATTAAATCACAAATAAATTTGTAAATTGCTATTATTCCTAAACTACTCCACATATTTTACTTACTTTCCGAAAAATATATTCTTAATTTTTCTTATAATGATTTTCAATAAAGGGCTTCAAGCTTATTTTTTTAGAATTTTTCACATATTTTAAAACCTAAAATAGGAATATATTACTTTCGTAACATACAAAATGCTATTATTTTAGAGCCCATTTAACGATGCAAAACACTGCGAAACCTTTTGTCATTTCCCTTTTAATTTTTTTTTTATTATTTTTTATACCAATGGATCAATTTTTTAACATGTTAGTTTATACTTTATTAATGAGAAAATATTTACATTAACCTTATTTAAAAAATTGGTGTGTATAATATAAATTTACCAAAAAAATAAAATAAAATATACAGGGTGTTTCCTAATTGCGGTAAGAAGAATTTAAGGACGTATTCTTGAGCCAATTTTATAAAAAAAAGTTCGTATACACATATAATAGGTCCAAAGATGCTTTGTTTCTAAGATACAGGGTGTTAAACTTTAAAAGAAAATTGGGTTTTTAATTAAAATTTGGGTGTCTGTAGTATTTGTTAAAACAGAAAGTTAATTCAGTCCTAAACTAATTTTAATTAGTGAGAGCAGTGTTGGCGTGGGACGCATCTTAGCAAATAATATTGACAAGAAAAAGACGCCCCTGACTTTTTGCAAGTTTTATACTTTTTCCGTATGAAACATTTCAAAAGAGAGTCATTTTTGTTTGAGTACATAAGTTTATAAAAGTTAGAAATAAACTTGCATTGATTTTCTCAACATAGGTCCTTATTAGAAATTGAATGGCAATTGTTTTTAGAGCTAATGGCTTCCGCAGTCATGGCAAACTTGGACAGAAAATTTAATTTTGAAAATTTTGAAAAAAAAATCTTAAAACCAGAACTAACAAAATGTTTTTTAAATATATGCAAAAATACAAAAACGCCGCAATAAGAAAAACAAAAGTTCATAAAGGTATCTTAAAAGCGAAACGTTGAAATAAAATCTAAACACAGAAATGCATTGCTATTAAAAAGTTCTTTAATATTGTTTTTACAGATTTCAAAAATTATTAAAAATAAAAAGTAACAGCACCTTTTCAACAATGCACAAAACGGAATTGATTAAACCATCTTTCTATCTCTCATAGTTTCCAATATCCCAATACTATTCCTACTTCTACCAATTTCGGGCACTCTGTAGTAGCCCGTGTTTAAACTACGACATAAACTTACACTCTTTTAAATAAAAAGCCTGGTTGGCTATGGCATTTTTAAAAGGCCTTTTCATAGGCTTTTTAAACACTTTAAATACAACAAATAACTTAGTTTAGGACATATAGAAAATTTTTATATTCACATTTTCTGTTGGTCGTGAAATCATTGGACTGGTTTGGTTAAAAATAATACATATAAAATTGTAAAAACGGCGAAATGCCTCAAAAAGTAGGAACCATAAAAAAGTTTTAAATAAAAAAAATGTATGAAATGGGATATCCTAACGTAAAGCTAAGTAAAATAATAATTATTTATAAATATAACTTCCAACGTCAAATTAACTTTTAGAGGTACTTATATTTGCCCACCAAATGAAACCTCGATGACTTTTGTGCCTTAACCTATAAGTACTATTATATGAAGAGTTTTATTGTCTATTACTTCAGCACAAAAAAATTTGGGTTTCCAATTAAAAATAATAATTTGACCTTAAAATATCTATCAATGTCAGTTTTAAAGTCAAGTATGTCAGCATATGATGTCCCGTTTGTTGTTATACAACTTTTTAATTAAAGCTTTTTTCATGATCCTTATTTTTCCAAATATTTACTCTTTTTTTTAGTTTTACGACAGTTTAATATGTAAAGGTAAAGCGTGCAGTGGAAACAGTACAAACACAATTTTTTCCATCATTTGTTTAACGGCGTATGTTGTGGAACAGAGTTTTATTTTAGACCAGTTCATAAAAAAGAGCTTTACAAAGCCTTGCAGCCGTTTACTACTGCTAGTTTGGTCAAATTATATGCCTGAGCAGTTACCTTGTTGACAAGCTAACCTAATTTGATAAAGTTAAAAAGTTTAACTTGTAAAGTAACTTCGAGTTTCCAAATATGTAAAAAAATATACAGTTTATCCAAAAAAATCAAAATTATTATTATTTTTATTTTTGGTAAAACTGGAATTTATATAACTTACAAAAATCCCAAATTTCATTAATTCTAAATCAAAAAATTAGAGCTCAAAATTATTTTCGTTGTTACCAGATATATACGAATCAATGGTCGAGTTTAAGTTTACGCAAACGCATATACGCTTATATCCAGTGGCGGCTGGTGATGACCAATTTGATGTGCTGCAGCCGCACCATTGTTAAATATACTAATAATTTTTTTAATTGTTGATTATTACACTCTATAAAATCACTTTTACCCGTTATTTATTTTACTATTTAACATATTATCACTATAAATGGATTAATTGCAAACCAAGGACGAAAATAAACTTGGGTCTCGGACAACACCCTACTGTGTTCCAGGCCGAAATTGTAGCCATAGAACAATGTGCTAGGAAATCATCAGAAGGAGCTATGAGGATAAAACCATAGTAATCTATTCGGACAGCCAGGCAGCCATCAGGGCACTCAGTTCATGCAAAATCAGCTCCAAGCTGGTGCGGGACTGCGTAATTGCCCTGGAAGAGGTGGAGTGCGTCCAACAAGCTAACCATTGCCTGGGTACCAGGACACGAGGGCCACGAAGGCAATGAAGAAGCTGATAAATTGGCAAAGGAGGGGCTGGCAGGACAATGGTAGGTCCCGAGCCCTACTGTGGTATTCCATCATGCCAGGTAAGGTCATCCATTAGATCATGGATTGTGAGGGAATCACAAGACTGGTGGATGAGAACACCAGGACAGCGTCAGGCGAAAGTGTTCATCAAGGCTTACTCGCCAGAATTTACAAAAGACCTTCTGAATTATAACCGGAAGGCAGTAAGAATAATAGTGGGTCAACTGACAGGTCATTGCAGACTGAATAAACACCTGGAAACTATGGGCCTGGCAGAAGAACCTATGTAGGTTCTGCCAGGAGGAGGAAGAAACCGCAGAACACGTATGGTGCTACTGCGGAAGCCCTTTGTCGTCTGCGGTTTGCAAGGCTGGAGTGAAGAAAACCTAAAGCGGCAAGATATACCAAGGGGCCAGTTTCAAGCTTGTGGAGTCTGATTAAACAGACCGGCTTGGACGCATTTTATTGGAAAAACAGTACATTCAGTTTTAAAGATATGTAACGTAGTAAACGCTGATCTAATTGTATGTATATGCGTAAAATAAAAGTTAAGTTACATGGGCGAAAAAACAGTTTTGTGCGCTTCGGCACCAGTCATCATCCGAAGGTAAAAGCATGTACGCTAAACGGACTAACGGCAAGAATTTATCAACCCTACCTGGCTTTACCGTTCGGAGTACGGCAAAAACGGACGGTGAGCCGGTATCGTATTTGGACATGGCTTTTAAATCGGATGCTCGTAAACGCAACGATTTGTTGACTGCGTGAGACCGCAATGATCTCCTATAGCCAACAATGGTGGAATTTTTGAAAATATTTTAATAGTAACGTTATCTTTTTTACTTAGTTTAAGAAAAAAAACAGCTTTTTAAATTTATGCCTATTTTATTCCTATTGTTAATTCTTGTCATATTATTTTGTGTTTTAAACGTCACATTTTAAATATTGTTATTGTGTCATTAAAGGTGTGAAAAAAACTTTTAAAAATAAAAAGCTTAATATTTATTATTTGTTGTTTAAAGTTTCTTTTATTATTAAAAACCTATAGGAAGTCTTTCTGGAAAAATATCCGTTTGCAAGTGTCTAAACGAACAAAGATAGTACTTTCCAGAACGTTTGAGTTAACAAAGACAGTGAAGATCCGCAATCCTTCTAATATTACTACTAAATCCTTATCTACCCCATTTAGACTAACCACTACTTATAAAGTTTAAGACCGTGCACCAAATTTTTTAAGCTTTTATTATGAGAAATTAAAAGTAAAAACGTTTTCCATTTGTTGCACACTTAATGGACCACACCGAATAATATTGACCGTTCAGTGTAAACTCATCTGTACATATTGTTTAATTTCAATTTAAATTTAAAGTTTCATAATATTTATAACTAAAGCTAAAGGTTCCGAGGTCAAGTAGGGACCTTTAACCAAACATTTTTTCAATTTTGATTGCGGTGCTCAAGTCGCTAAGCGAACACCAAGATTATGTTTAATAATTAAACAATTACGCTACGTTTACACGCCTCGGGGAAGCGAAGGAGAAAATTGGCTTGGGCTGCATTATAACGGCAGCTTATTCCCTTATGATATTAATAACGTGTAACCAGAGACTACCATGGCATAATAGCTCTTAGAAGATGAAAGTGCTGAAAGCAGAGAACGGAATAAGCGGGAAGCATGGAAATGGAAACTTATATTACACTAGTCAACATAATTTTTGTTACATTAAACTGATGTCATTTATACTTACTTACTTACCCACATTAGAAAACAATAAAAGTTTTCTTTTTGTTTAATCACCCTCAATTGAAGGGGTTTATCAAAAACAACCAATGTCATTTCTAACATGGTGCCAATTTCAAGTTTTTTCCTAATTTAAAAAAAAAACTAAGCTTATAGAACCTTTAAATAAATCTCTTAATGCGCAAAATACAACCATATTTACTAACAAATTACAAAAGAATATATAGAGTTAGCAATATAGGTTTAATAAAGTTTTCTTTTTTAATATTCCGACTTTATTGAAAACTTGAAATTGGCTGTTTTTGAAAAAAACCGTTCCATTTTTTGTCACATAATTTACGTTATTTCAGGAGATTGTTAAGAATTTTGTTTGTAAATTAAATTATTTAAATTTATTATTATTTTTTTAATTTTTGTAATCCACTTAGGGAAGGTAGAGAACCCTCGCCAAGAGGTTACCGCCATTCACCATCCTTATTTCTAAACTCAGCCTCTAATAGGTCCGATATCTATCACTCAATACAAACATAAGTGCTAAAATGCTAACTAAGCTGATTTGTGCTCCGCGAAACCGCTTTTAATCCTCAATCGTCAAAAAACGTTTTATAGGCCGGTTGATGTAACTTTTCTGTTGTGAAAATTTAGTAAAAGTATCAAAAATAAGAATTAATTTGCAGCATTAATAATTAAAATGTAGATGCTTAATTGTATTCGTTTATTTATTATTAAAATATTGTTTTCCAATAGTAGGGGAGCCCACGATGCTAATTGGGGATTTACTCAAGCATCATAGAGAAATATTGGGTTGCAAAGCTTAGATAAAAAAAGTTATATGATGTATACCTTTTCATCCTTAAATTATTTTCTTCAAAATTAAAAAAAAAAAAAGCTATCTCGAGAATGTCAAAATGACGTTTTCTTTGCAACGTTATACCCCTTCGCTTTTCTTACGTCTCTCTCAAATTGTCTGATTAGTGGAATATATTTATCTGACGCGCTGTAGTATATCCCGAAATTCTCCTCTTGGGCTCCTCTACTATAAGTTTTTTGAAAAAAATTGCAATTTTAAAGAAGATGTTAGCCAAGACTGTCCAAAAACTGCTCTGATCAAAGTGGCACCAAACCATATACAGGGTTTCCGGAAAGGTATGGTCATTGGTCATAAATGATAGGCGTGCTAGGGTGTGTCATAATAATGTTAGTACTTCATATAAAAATAAATTAAAAGTAAGGAAACTATCTTTAACCCTAGCTTTTATTTAAATGCACTAAATATAATAAATTAAATTTTTTCTTTAAAACTTTTCCTATAAAAATATAACGTCATTACAGAATTTATATGATATAAAAGCTTGTCGCGAGATTTAAGTACTCCTGTTCAAGTCATTTAATTTATTTGTTTATTTACTCAGGTATATCTCATCGCGACAAGCTTATATATCATTTAAATTCTGTAATGACGTGACATTTTGTAGTAAAAGTTTTAAATAAAAAGTTTTATTTAAATTCTTTTAGTGCATTTAAATATAAGATTATTTTAAAACAACTTTTTACTTTTATTCTATTTTGTACTTTTTGGTTATTACTGAACAGATTTCTCAGTCTGTTTATTTTATACAACGCATGATTGTTGCAAGGTATTTTGCCGGATTGTAAATACTCCAGCTGTAATACTATCAGGCATTTGCATCGAGGAATCTTTTGACTTGATACTCATATGGTAAAAAGCATAAAAACTTGGTTCGCCATATTGAATTGATTTTACCTAATTTTCTAGGTTACTTTTAGCAAACCCTTTTGTTTAGTAACCAAAATGTGGCATTAAATTAAAAATAACTAGTACGCCATCTTTAGAAGTCCACCATATTGGGCTAGTACTTACGTACCGTTTTTTGGATTTATTCTCAGCAAGCTCTTATATTTGATACACATATTGTAAAAGTGTCTTTAAAAAGTCCACTATCCTGGATGTTCCGCCATATTCGGCCATGTTGGATTTAGAAAGATGTTACTTTTTTCGAGCCACTCTCAGCAAGCTCTTTTATTTGACACACATAATGTAGGAGTGCATTAAACATACCTAGGCCGCCATCTTAGGGGTTCTGGTGATTTGTGAGGATCAGCCTCTGGTCGGGATGTCGGCCATGTTCTTGCCTTACTAGTTCTTACCTTTTATTCATTGTCTTAGTTATTGGTAAATGTTGCTAAATAAACTGATGAGCAGAAAGAGGTCCTTTTTTTGACGCATCAACACGCGACACCCCTGCGACGACACTGCGACGCACGGTTTGGTAGGTTTAGGCATAATTTTTGTATAGTTATATATATTTTTTATAATTTATCATGGCTGGTCTCCAGTTTCGTGAGGATGTGAGGCAGACATTTGTGGAACTCAAAATCCTAACCTTTCCATCTTTGTTTATTTACAAAAGTCTTCTATGGATCTGGCAAAATTTAAAGCAGTTTAGAACTCACAATAACATCCACAACTACAATACTCGGTGTTCACATTACCAGTTTATAGTTTAAAAGATTGAATAAGAGTAGCTCATTTAACTATTATAGTCCTAAATTTTACAATAAATTGCCTGAAGCTTGGAAGAGACTGCCTCAAAGGACCTTTCAAGCGAGGATAAAGACGTTCTTAATTAAGAACTCTTTTTACTCATTGGAAGAGTTTATGAATGTAATTATAGTGGATGACACTTAAATATTGTTAAAAAATAGCTTTTACATTTAGGGGTTTTAAACAATATATGGACAAAGGCAATCTTGCTACTAGTTTTTAGAAATAATAGTTTTTATTACCTATTAGTCAAATTTTATATTTACTTTTATTTTTATGTTTTCGTTTCTTGTGTGTGCTATTATAAACTTATCATTATTTTGTTAATTTACCTAATGACGTATGTAAAATCTGTGTGATTAGAAACATGAATAAATATCTATCTATCTATCTATCGTTTCCAGCTAAACCGGAAGTAACAAAAACAACTAAATACGTAAAGAAATGTACACTTATATGATATACCTACGTACCAAGTTTTAATTTCATATCCTAAAAAATTTTAAAGTTATATGGGTGATTCACCTGCCAGAAAAACCCGTTGGTTGTTTTATATCACTTTCAGTTTGGCCGGAAACGACCTTTACTTTCTTATTTTAAATGGGACACCAGGTATATTTTTAATCGACTTCAAAAGAAGGAGGTTATCAATTCGCCTATATGTTTTTTTGTGTATGAATGTTACGTGATTACTCTGTCAATTGTGGACAAATTTTAAAAATCATTTTTTATTTGAAAGACTGCACTTCTGCGGTAGTCCCATATAAAAATCAAATTAAGAAAATAGTTCTTCGTGGTATATAAAAGTTTTAATTTTCTTAAAATGTTTAATAAACTTTCTTATTTCGGAGAAAAGATAAATAACATTTTGTTTAAAGGTATTGGTAGTGTTTTTAAGTGTATGTTTACCGATTTAATAGTAATAATTATAAAATAAAAAGCGAAAAATAAACATCTAAAAAAATTAAACTGACTTTACAAAAATCCCACTAAAAAGTTAAAAATAATAAATGTATGTTCTAAACTACTAAATGTTTATAACTAAATAGGCAAAAGCTTTTTATTTTTTTAAATCATATGTTATTACCTGACTTTTTTTATTTAATATTTTTACTTCGTAATGGGTTTTATTTATTTTTTTAATTGTTTCGTTTTTAAAGTATTTCTTACTTATTTGAAAAGAAAATAACGGATTAAAATAAGAAAGTTAACATCACTTTCGGCTAAATTGGAAGTAAAAGAATAAAACTGAATACGTGGAGAAATGCGCAATTATGTAATAAATGTAAAGAAAAGTGACCAAATATGTAATGTCATTTTGTTTTTGCACCTTATTTGCATAAACATTATAAATAAAAAACTTATTGTAGTAATTAGAAACAATCATAAATTTGTCCTTTATTTTGTAAATATTTTTAGTGCGGTGAACAATTTGTATTAAGATTAAAAAAAAACCTAAAACATGATTGTTCTATCCGCCGGGATAGGGAAAAAATAAATAAAATAATGTTTATTCTAAACATAACCATTTAATACTGAATGCCTATATACATATTTACAGTACGAGAGGTATACCCTTTTTGTAGTCTCCCACAATTTGCATGACTTGATATACGAGGGGCTAAAGATAATATGCTATAACAGTATGGCACAATGATAAGGGTAGCTAAATATGGCTACCCCAAATATAGAATACTAAAAACACCATTAAAAGTTAAACTTAGTTAACAAGAAACTCTTTAAAAACTTTGGTATAACATAGCAACAAACAAAAATTTTAAAAAATCACAAATCCAGGAGTTAGACTCTGGTCAAGAGCAATTATTATGTGCCCAGAGCCCACACATAATGCACTGGATCAATGTTTTCTCATAAGCATTATTCGAAAACAGCATGCCACATATTTTCTATTAAGGCATTGGGCTTACTCTCTATATCAAACAGCACCACGTCGTCATCTGAATCTAACTTAAACTTAATCTTTTTTTTTTGCTTTTTTCATTTTAATTTCTTTTCGTTTTAATAAATTTTAATTAAATTTAATTTTTAATTTTTCTTCTTTGTAAATTTATTTTCTATTTTTTTTTGTTTGTTTTATGAGATTATTTTTGTAAAGTAATGATCTGATTACTGCTGCTACAGATTTTTTTATCTTTGGAGAATCCACAGAGGCTAAAAGCCAAAATACTAACATACCGTGAGTGTCTTAAGCGGGGTAAGAGGAAGTTTGTGGACACGGGACTTAAATACTTGAGGATTTGGAGGGGAAGAAAAGACCTTCGCGGGCAGCAGGTTCCACAATCTAGAAACTCAAGGGATAAGAAAACGAACAAAGTGGGAAGTTCGAGGCCTTTCCAGTTGGACCGTATAGGGATGCATACGTGAAGCACCACGTGTTACTCTATTGGGAACCGTGAGTAGAGAAACTATACTGGACAATTCCTCAGGGCAAAAGCCATGAAAGTATACCGGGGGCGAGATTAGAAAACCTCTCTGTAAGCGACGGATCATTTATGAGGCGAAAAGCCCGTTTCTGATTTGATTTTTTCTTCTGATGCTTTTCTTTCTTTATTAGAAACTTTTTAAATAATTAATAAACCCAAATATGTCCATAATTGGTTACTATGATCTGTCAATATTTAGATTTTCCGACGACTTGTATTTTTATATTTAAGCAAGTAATACAATAAAATACCGTTAAAACCTACGACAGAACATTAAACTATCTCCAAAAGTTATAAAAACAGTATTTTGTGCACTTTTTGTACAAAAAAATCGTATTTTTAAATACCTTAAAAAGTTATGAGAAAGCGATAAAACAAAACGGTGCCACAGCGACGAAAAGGCTTGCTTTACTGGCATGTTTCCATTTCTACTCGCGAATGGGCATAAAAAAGAGACAAACCCCTCTAATTGCGCGGGTAAGTTTTCGTTTAAGAGAAATGCCGGTATTCCATGTTAGGGATACTATTCCATATTTGGTCACTTTCCTCTACCTACGTACCAAATTTTTTTATATAGATATCGTAGAAAATAAAAAAGTTATAGAGGTGAGCTACCGGCTAGGGACACCCGGAATGAAGATCGTAAATACATGCCTCTAGAAAGTTTTTTCCTTAAATCAATAAGCACAACCTTAAATATGTAGGTATGTACATAAAGTTTTAGCGTTTGCATCTTTTAAGAGTCATTATTTCCCGACAAACTCTGGTTAAATGTTATTAATAACATAAAATCATAAGGGAATTAGCTACCGTTATAGCGCAGCCCAAGTCAATTTTCTCCTCGGTTTTCCTCGAAGCGTATAAACGTAGTATAATTGTTTAATTATTGAATATAATCTGGGTGTTCGCTTAGCGTATTCAACACCGCAATCCATAGTGAAAATTTCCCTTTCTTCAGATTCTAATCAAACATTAAATTATTTGATTTGGATACTTAATTATTTTTTTAGTTCTATACACTATACAAGGTAAATTGAAAATGGATTTTAGGCGTACTCTGGAGTATTTTATCTAAAAAATTATAATACAATGATTTTAAATTCCATACATGTTTTACTAAACCCTCATAACACACAATGTTTAGAAAACGTACGTTTTAGGTACACTTTAGGTCCGAACGTTCAGGACTAAAAAAAGCGTTTACAAAACCTTTTATATGAACAAATTACAAACGTTTTTTAGAACCGACATGAAACGTTTTTCTTAACCGTATTTTAAACTTCAATGAATAAAGAAATGAAATGAATAAAAAAGTCACAAATATAGTATATTACATTACAAGTGTGGAAAATGACTAATTTCACACGAGTGGGAATATTGTAGCACGAGGCGTTAGCCGAGTGCGACAAACCCACGAGTGTAAGAAAGTCATTTTCACACGAGTACTGTACACTATTTTTCCTACGACCACAAATTATTCACCAAAAAAAAAAAAAATTAAAGTTTGTCTGTTCAGAAAAAATAAAAAACAATTGAAAACTTTGCAACACTAGGGTGATATTTACTTTGCAACACTAGTGTGATATATACTTTTCCTCACTGCTATATTATACTGTTTTGACAATATTTTTACATCGAAAATCACCTACCTAGAAGCATTATATAACTTTTATCATTTTGGAATTTAAAAAGGCCGTCACTTAATAAAAATTGTATGGTTTTCTTAGGTAATAACGCTAATAGTTTAATACGGTTTTCTGCTATTATAAGTGTTTTTTAAAAATTATCGATTCTTACATATTTTAGACACTCTTCTAAATAAAACGTAAGTGGTGCATATCCAAAATATTCCGTTTTTTAAAAATATCAGTAAATAAACTTACGGGACCGGGGAGTGAAAAGGGGTGCTGGGTGGGGTAAAATTGGTAAAACGAGTTAATGAAACTGAACATCACATATAAAATTAAGTAAAAATAACAGTTTTTCCTCATATTTTTAAGAAAAAATATAAAAAATATGAAAATTGTAAATGCATAACCTAAAGTCCTAAAAGTAAGGAAAAAACGACTACCAAACGTCAGTTACCATGCAAAATATGGAAAGCATTTGGCAACGTCGGAAGGGTCTGATTCTATTTATGAATGGATAAAAGAAAGTGGATTCATAAAGTGTGTATTAGCCTTAGGTTTAATTAGGGATTAAAAAAAAGATTTAACTAGTTGTTTGAGTACACGAAGAAAGAGAGGAAGGAATTTGATCTATAGGTTTTTTTCTCTGGCGCTATAGGTCGAACGGTCAAGCGGCAAGGCTGCCTCAATAAAGTACGTGCTCAAAGGTAGAAGGGAGATTTTTAATTTGATCTACTTACCTGACAACACTGTGCCAGTCAGTGAAAGTTGTTTTTTGTGGTTATGTCTATTTTTGTTTATGTTTTTATTTTTTCGTAAATTTTAATAAATATAAAATAAAATGATTTTCGCTAATTTGGGTTCTACCGTTTAAGGTAAATAAAAAGTTTTTTTACTGTCACTACAATAAATATGTCACTTGCAAAACCAATAGCAGTTTTTAAAATGACATCATAATATGTATCACACCAGTGTTGTAAAGTACTTTGCAACACTAGTGCTGTAAAGTACTTTGCAACACTAGTGTGATATAACGCATTTTCTATGCATGAAATCAGTGTGCTATTTGCTATTTTCACAAGTGGTCGTAGGAAAATAATTTTTGCACATTAAAAATTCTTTAATCGTACTTTTAAGGATAAGATATAACCTTTTTTTTTGCACAACTTTGCTTAAATGTTTTATAAACCAACATGTGTTATAAGGGAAGTTACCAATATAGGATAAAATTACAGTGAATATTTTAAGAAATAAATTGTATAATTTATTTATTGTGCAATTCTTAAAAATTGCTACATTTTTAGTACAATAGTGATTTATAAGGTTAATATTTATAAGACGTAAGATTTTTATTTTGATAGCCAGTTTTGTGGGAAGCTGATTTTCAAAAGAAATAAAATCCAAAAGGTAAAATGATTTACTTTCACTTCCCAAAGTGGCCAGAGCTGTTATTTTTAAGCAAATTTTGATTTATTTAATGGTTAAAGCATGTTCCTAAACTATATTAGTAATTGTTGGGTTTGGTTAGTTTAAGGATATACAGGGTACGTAAAAAATTAAAACTACATAGATGTAAAGTACCCTTATTTTAAAAATATGGGTACTTTACATCTATGTACTTAAATAAATCATAATTTTCTTAAAAATAACAGCTCTCTTAATTTAAAAATATGAAACAAAATGTAATTAGAAATGTTATTTAGAATTAAAAGTTATGCCCAAATAAGAATCCTCTTTCTCTCGTCAGTTCTTGATCCAATAATACTTTTAAAAAGGGTATTTTTTGGGTTTTACCCTCTTATCCCTTAAAAACTTTTTTCTAACACCAGTGTTTTTAATTTCAAATATACCTATACCTAGATTGTCCCTTTCATTAATTAACATTTTGTTCTCTTATACTTTTATGAAATTTTGTACTAGTGATTCTTTTTTTTTTAATTTTCATTTTAAATTTTGCACATCGGCCCAAATTCATCTTTTTAAATAACTTTTTAGATATCGAGTCAACTTACCTACCTCATTTTTAAATATTTTAATTTATTTTTTCATAATTATCTCCCCAACCGACGCTTATGAGCCGGATGTCATTATTGAATTTTAAATTACTCCATGAGCAAAGGTGACTGCAATAAAAACCTTTTGTAGTAGTTTTAAAAATATTTTTTTCCCATATATGTCCAACTCTTTGGTGGTCACTGATGCATCTTGTATATTACCCACATAATCTGAAAGACCCTGTATAAATAGTTTGGACTTAAAAAATAATCGTTGTTATAAATGACACTTGGATAAATAAAAAATTAGGTGAACTGTAGGGTGTTCTAAACTAACCAATACTAACTAAAACACCCCTGGCATATTGGCAATTTCAGTGACATGGCCTTGCAAGTAGGGTAGTATTCATACTGCCCGGTTCAAGTGACAAATTCAAGCTATCTCAAACACTGACCAAATATATGGACCACGGGCTGTCGGGCATTATTAATAATGGCCGGTCAAAGTAATAAATTAATCATTTTGCTCATCGCTCTTAGGCATTAATAATAATGGCCGGTCGTGGTCCTTATTAATAATGTCTAGTTACTCACGTTGCCCGTAACATATTTATTTTTTTATTGTGTGCAAATTTGTAATTAATAATAAAATTAAATTAAAAGTAATTGTTATAAGGATGAGTGTTTGATTTAAAATTCACTAGTTCATAACTAAATAAAATATCCATATACCAATGGTAAAATAAAGGCAAGATTAAAAAGATAATGAAACAACCCTTTAGAATTAAAACAAATAAAATCCTGACGCAAATATAACTTTACGAGATAATTGTGTCGTACCGTAAGGTTCAACCCTATTATTTTTCTCCGTATAGAGTTCAGCTAACGGACCGACAGGGAGAAAATAAGGGCTCTAATAGCACGCCCGGGAATTCACCCCAATAAAAGTGTAAATCCCGACGTAATACGAAGTGTTCATCTAAAATAAACAATTTTTCATCCGCCCTAATTGATAAAAATTATTCTAAATCCATTGACGAGCTTATATTCAGTTGCAGCCAATTTCAGCTGAGACTAAGTGTTTAATAATATTCTGTAAATTGCTTTAAAAAAGGGGATAGATTTACAAAGCTATCAGTTGGTTAATGTTATTATTTCAAGTTAAGTTTTTGTTTTAACATTTTTAAAGGTGATTTACAAGGTGTTACAAAATCTTAAAACATTTTAAGAGCAAAAAACTAGATTTAAATATATAAAAAAGTTCATATTCCGGTTTATAATACAGGGTGCTTAAATTATTCCTCTTTTTATGTTTATTTTATTCAGGGTGTTCCGAAACTTCACCAACAAACTTAAAGGAATAACTCTTACATGAAAAGAAATACACTTTATATGATTTTCCAAACATTTTAGTAGAGATCAGGAAAGTCCCGCCCAACGGGTAACATCATCCACCGCCCTATTATCTGAACACAACCTTCTACTGATTTTTATCACTGTGTACAAACATTAAAGCTGAAAAGCTAACTTACTTGATTGATTTGTGCTTTCCGAAACCGCTTTCAATCCTTCGGTAGTTGAAAAACCTTTTGGATGCAAGGTAATGAAATATTTCTTTTGTGAAAGTTTAAACGTTCAGTTATATTTGTATAAAAACCTACAGGGATTAGAAAAAGAAACACCTTTTCTTATTTTTATGTAAAAGCAGCTTCTAAAACTGACTGTTTAAAGAACATTATCACATGTTATATATTTGTATATAAGTTTTCATCCTATTTCTATTCTGCAGACTAACTAAGGTCTAGATAGAGTATTAAATCTCTGTACTGAAAGCCTGTCCTTCGGTACTGGCTACAATATTTGGTAATTGTTAACAAACCGGACGCATCGCCCATTTGAATGAAATTTGGTATACAAGAGGTCTTTGGGGTGCTGATTACAAATCTCAATGATTTCTTCCGACACGTTTCGTTCTCGAAATATTCATCATTCGGGTTGATAAGCGGAACTAACCTAAATTTACTATTTCCTTCCTATTTGCAAACAATTCTTGATTTAAAAGTAAATTAGTACTCAATATTTGATTTCCACCTTTTAAGACCACATTTTTCTATTTATTTTACCCGTTTTTTTCCATAAAATTTTAAAGCTTTACTTTCAATCATTTAAATTTAAAGCTTTACAATTTTATAGAAAAAATGGAAAAAATAAATAAAAAATGGGTTTTTAGGAGATGGAAATCAAATATTAAGTGCCAATTTAGCAGGAAATTAAGAATTAAGTGCAAAAAGAAAAAATAATATGGAAAAAAACGTGTCCAAAAGAAAAACTCTTTTAGATTTGTAATCAGCGCCCCCAAAAAACCCGTATTTCAAATTTCATTAAAATCGGCAATGCGACCGGTTTGTAAATAATAACCCAATATTTTGTTTGTTAATATCATCGTTCATCAACTAAAGTCTTTAGTTGATGAACTCTGTTAATATACATTAGAAATTCTCCGCGGGTAATATTTGTTCGTTTCAAGCGTCAAGGGCAGGGCTTTTTGCTCAATTTCAGATAATTGACATTTACTGACAAAGTCAAAGTTTCTTAAACATTGCCACTAGATATTTTAAATAACCAGGTGCACGGCAATGTCTTCTTTTATTGAAAACCCATATTGTTTTAATAATCTCCAACAATAACCAGTCACAATAGCCGATTTTATGCAAAAATAACTTTAACTTTTTTAGTTATTCTTTATAAAAAAGTTTTGCAGGTCTTGCCAAAAATGTAATTTTCCTTAAAAGTGGAGTACTTTTATTTTTGCTAATATCAAAAATTGTTATAAAAAAGATGTTATAAATTAAAATTTACCCCTAAATATGCAAATTTGCTTATTTGAAATAAAAATTATATTCTTTTTACGAAAATTGTGAAAAATTAAGTTTGTATGTACATCAGTGCATTGTACATTCTTCTTGTTTTGATAACACTAAAATTTAAAAGCATACTATTTAAAATTGTCCTATAAAATTTATAATCATGAAATGTATAGCACAAATGTACAGTATTTTCACAGATAACACTAATATTTAGTTTTGGTATTTTAATTATTACTAAAAATAATATTTTTAGCTATTGTTCTTATGCAACAAGGGAAAACTGACATAACCAATTACTATTATTTTATTTAGGGAATTGCATTGTTGCTAAATTGACTAAATTTTATTACTATAATAATAAAAATAAATTGATGGTTTACACTTAAAATTTCTTAAGCCAACAATTCGCCGAACATCCGTTCAAACTAACCAACCTGTTTGCGCGCTCCTTTGACGCCAAAAAACTGACATATTCTGAATCACCGCCGAATCATTCGCCAAGCTCTTGAAACGACGTACAGTGTATCGATGTGTGGACTAAAAGCCGAAATTAATATTTTCATAATAACCTAAATGTCTGCATTTTTACTCATAGATAACCCGATAATAACAAGACATCTCGTTTTCTTTATGGTTTTTTTTTCTACTGTCAATTTCGGAGATATGGCATCATATTTTTTCGAAATTAATACAAAAATAGCTAGGTATGGTCAATTATCTAAAAAACGACTAAACCAATATTCATCAAAATTAGTACAGGGGTGAAACTGAACCTTCTAAATTTATGAATAGCATTTTTGCGACGTTTTTAAAATTCTCTAAAAAAAGTTAAGGAAAGGAAATAAGGAAGTTAAAGTATAAAACATTACAAATGTATATTACAAATAATTATTAAAAGCAATTGACCACAATAATAAAAAGTAGGGTATTCCATTTAAAATTTTAAAATTCTCCAACCTAGAGAAAAAGCTATAAAGTTGGCAACCTTGGAAATATAATTTTTAAATTCTTCATGTTCAGGTATCCTTTCGCACAAAATTTGGTTCATTTATATTTTAACTGTTGCTGAGATAATTTACTGCTCCGGTTTTTTCTACTAACCCTGTATGTGGTCGTTTTTATAATGCAGAAAAGTGCCTTGCCATTTGATTTTTTCTTTGTTTTTATATGTACGATTTTTGTTTATTGTTTAAAATCTGTCTTGCAATATAATAAACCTAAACGCAAACAAAGTTTGAGTAAGGTTTGATGTGGATTTTTAAAAATACATAATACCATATTTCTGTTTTTGGGGTCATTTTACTTGTGGACGAGTGAGCAAAATTTTTTCTATTAATTAGCTGCAACTATCCGCAACTTTTTATGAAATTTAATTTTTAGTTAAGCGAGGTCCTAAAAACCTAAGAACAAATAAAAAGTTTTAAAAACACTTAATTTACCAAAATTTGTTAGTTTAAATGTAATTATTATTTATCTAAAAGAAATTTTTTATAGGATAAAACTCGTTAATCCTCAGATTATTATAATAAGAATTGACTATTAAACAATATTTCTTGTTTAAAAAAATGATAATCATGGGGATACTTTATGTGTACCACAACCCTCATATATTGTTAAAAAATAATTGTTATTACTTTAGGAGTTCGCATAAAAATACTTTATTTGCCGGTAGTGTATCTGACGCACTCGTGCTGGGGTGACCGCGACATACTACCCATGATGAACCACAGGATTAAAATACCTGTTGTATTTTATCATATCTTTACTATTCACTATAAATTGAGAAAAACACCTGAACAAAAAATGTATTTTATTGGTTTAAAAAGCAGTAACCGGAGTTACTTACTAGGTATTCATTATCAATAATAACATAATTTATAGTGGCCAAAGTATAGAATAATTACCACTGTACCAACGTAAGGAGTCTGGGAAAAGTGGGCACACAAAAAAATTCTCTGGGCAAGGTAACATCAAACAATATATTTGCGATTTTTTTAGTAGTAAATATAATGTCATTTAAACATATTTTACTTTGAGTTTTACCTTTTAGTTTTATACCCATAATCATATTATTTTAAGTATTTGACATATTAAATATGGTACTGTGTTTATGCTTCTTACATATTAATCAGAAGTCGTTAATTTGTTAAGTGACAAAAAAAATGTTAGTGTAGGTAGTGCTAATCTGCTAATGTTATTTATATTTTCATAAGAAATATATTTTTTTATTAACCACTAATTACGTTTGTTTTCTTTCAAACAAAATTTGTTTGATTATTGGCTCATTTACTATTAATTTTTTAAAATAAGTAACTTCTAAAAGCTTGAGAAAGAAAGGATGCATTTGGCAGCGATATATTTCACATTATTTTATTGAAGTCTTTATTTGTGATATTTGTAATTATTAATTACTTTTACTTGCGATTATTTACTACCCTTGAAAAATATAGATATATTTCTTAACAGATATGCACTATTTTAATAAAGAACACCTTTTAGAATTATGTTTGTAGAGAGGCGATAAAAACGAAAAGTTTTACGAAATTCTTAATTACCTGGCTAAATCAAGATATTAAGACAAATATTAACTTATTTAAAGAACCAGAAAGGAAGGTGGTGCCCAGCAGCATAAATGGGGTTGCCACTTTTTTTTAAAAGAATGGAATTGTGGAAAAAGAATAGAATTAAATGTTTTGTGTTAAATTGGACATTTTTTTACCAAATTTTTTCCTTACAAATAAACGCGTCTTGCTTACACATATCATATCAGTGGTGTACCGTGGAAAACTGACGTGGGCAAAGTTGCATTAGCAATAGTTGAAAATTGAATTAATCTCATTTTCACTATATTCTCCCTTTCTTGATATAACACTAAATTGGTACATAATATTTTATAAACACCATTTAAATGGTTGTTTTTTATTTATTTTACAACTTTTTTCCATCAAAATTAAAATATTTTACTCCCAAAAGCCGCTACATTTATGTATTCCTCTAAAGCAGTACTCTAAACTTTCATGGCTGCCTAGATCTAAAGTGATGTGTTTAAACTAATAAAAGAAAGGCATTAAATCAATAAATAAAACAAGATAAGAGGAAATTTAGTAAAAATGGGGTTAGTTTAAAGTTGAACTTTGATGATCTATCTCGAAAACGAAACTTTTCCGACTAAAAATGGTGATCAGGGCAACAAAAAAAGAACAAATATAAATTAACTTAAAATCGGAATTGCTTCTTTCGACACCATTATCCTCGATAATCCCTTCGAGCCACCCCTGAATTCAGCGGTGGTATAATATCACCAAATATTTATTTTAATTATTATCACATTAACAAGCTTCCAAAAGTGGTTTTTGTTTTTCTGTTTTCAAAAATATGCTAGCTGCTTGCAAAACACTTTAAAATTTAATTTAATACGTTTTGCTTTTAATATTCCCAACCTTAATCACTTATTTTCGTCTTTCCTAAGATTTGATGTTAAATTGAAAATCCTTTCAGGATATTAACCGGAATAGATAGATGTTTGCCGTGCCCACCTTCTCGCCCAAAGGTTAAACATATTATTTGATTTTTATTTATTAAAACTTTGGGTTTATGATTTCCGTACAGTTTGGGAGAAATTATTGTTTGTCTGGGAGCCGAGAGAGTGAGTGCCGAGACCAGAAGACTCCCGGTAAAACCGGGAGATGTGGCAACCCTAAGCATAAAACAAGAAATAATTTTAAAATAAAAATTCTGCTTGGTTGAAAAAACGAATTGTTATTGAATTTGATTTACCTACACCGTCCATATCTATGGCCAACCCAGGCTATCATTTCAGGAAAAACTGGAAAGTCTAACAAAAAGGGAAGCTACGCAATTATCTAGTAAGTACCATCAATAATGATATTTCTTATTTTATAAATTTTATAAATTATTTATTTTATTGTAAGGCCTGAACAGTATCTGGATTTTCCAGATGGCTGCATTATTACTTAAGGCCTATTTTTTGTATTTTTTTCTACTGTCCATGCCTCACATTTTGTAATAGGTTTAAACAATAAATGTAATATTTATATTATTATTATTATTACTATTATTATTATTATCAAAATCTAAAAGCTGTGACTATAGCGCCCTGGCAACACGATTTAGCAGCACTTTTAAAAGAACTGGTTAAAGTCCCAGCCAGCCGGGAAAACTAATCAAAAGTTTTCATTTATTAAAAGTCCTTAATTCCCCAGTAAAAAAATGAAAATACCCTGCACAAAAAGCGATGGAGCTTATTTTAGCATGATATTATTTAAGCAAGAAGGAATACTAGAATATTCGATATGGTGCAGTGTGTCCAAGATAAGGATCCTAAGCATGGGAATCTCAGTAACTATTGGAGATACAGCTTAGGTTAAATTAGGAAAAAGTTGTGTTTTTTAAAGCTTATTTACATGCCGTTTAAAAACTTGAAAAATTTTCATGGCCTGCTGAGATATTTGGCAAAAACCAAAATTTGACTATATCGATTTTATTTTTCTGACTTTATTTGAAGAGATATAAAAAAACTAATAACACTTTTCATTGGTACTTTTTAGCTACTACATGATGGTATTTTTAGATTTTATACCCGACGTTTCGTTTTCAAGAAACCATCATCAACTTTATTTTTTTATATGGCTCGAAAAAAAGTACACCCTGTATCTGATCCCATTTTTTATTACAAATTCAACGATGTATCACATGTCATATTTTAATTTTTAGTTAAAAGAAAAATTGCATTTTTTCTATTTTTTTAAAGTTATTTTTAAGTAGGCCTTGCAAACAAATGCTTGGACGTTAATACCTGTTACCGTATTTGTAACATAATTTAATATCATTATAAAATAGTATTTGTCGTTATTACCCTGTTTGTCGATTTGTTGTTTTTAGAGCAATTGTTCTTATTGTTACTGTTGTCTCTATTATTGTTTATTGGTGAATAGCTAAAATCTTATTGTATTATTACGGTCGAATATGCAGGATGGCCATTATAGCCATGAAGATAAGTTTGACATGCTAACATGCTACATTTTGTGCTGCAAAAATAAATGAAGGTATCATTTCTGCAGTTAATGAATTATGGTAAATACATGGACCTGGTATTTTAGTTCCTTAAATTCCACACCACATATTAAACCCAAAACGTTCTTGATGTTTCGATATTTTCTTAACACGCGGATTTTGTTGAGCCTAGTAATGCGTATTGCGACGGTTGAAGATACCATGATTAGTGACCATACTTTCGTCGGACCATATTTTTTTAAAGAGAAATTTAATTTTCTTTACACGCGCGTGTATACCACTCGCAAAAATATCGGCGCGTTCGAAATCTCCCGGTTTAAGTCCTTGGCAAATCTTAAATTTATAGGGGTGATATCTATTTTTACGCAAAAAAAATTGAGCTGTGGATTTGGCTACTCCTACATTTTGTTTAATTTGCCAAGTTGATATCTCAGGGTTCTCAACAACTGCTTGTAAAACATTATTTGGGGTTTCTTCTAAAGGTTCCTTTTTTCGAGATAAAACTGGCTTTTTAAATTTCAGGCCAGCTGTAAGAAAATGGAATTACATGGCTGTTTTCTTTCTGGATATGTATAAAGATACATTTCCGCTGTATTTACAGTATTTTTGTGGCACAAAATGTAACACGTTAGCATGTTAAACTTTTCTTCATGGCTATAATTGCCACCCGGCATATTCGACGATAATAACAAAATAGATATTAACTATAATAAAGACAACAGTAACAATAAAAACAATTGCTCTTAAAACAACAACTCGACAAACAGAGTAATAACGACAAATACTATTTTATAATGATATTAAATTATGTTACAGATACGGTAACAGGTATTTGTTTGCAAGGCCTACTTAAAAATAACTTTAAAAAATAGAAAAAATGCATTTTTTTAACTAAAAATTAAAATATGACATGTGATACATCGTTGAATTTGTAATAAAAAAGGGGATTAGATACAGGGTGTAATTTTTTTCGAGCCATATAAAAAAAAAGTTGATGATGGTTTCTTGAAAACGAATTGTCGGGTATAAAATCTAAAAATACCATCATGTAGTAGCTAAAAAGTGCCAATGAAAAAGTGTTATTAGTTTTTTTATATCTCTTCAAATAGAGTCAGAAAAAAATAAAATCGATATAGTTAAATTTTCGTTTTTGCCAAATATCTCAGCAGGCCATGAAAATTTGTCAAGTTTTTAAACAGCATGTAAATAAGCTTTTAAAAACACAACTTTTTCTAATTTAACCTAAGCTGTATCTCCAATAGGTACTAAGATTCCCATGCTTAGGATCCTTACCTTGGACACACTGTATACCGAGTATTATGACAATATTCAAAATGTATTAAATATTATTGAAATAGTATTAAAATATTCTTTGAACTTTGACACACTGTATCTCACTTATTATCATTTTTTGAACTGAGGTAAGTTTAGTTCAATCACAATATTTAACTTCACAATTTTTCAGTTGAATTTTGGCCCATTATTTAGAGCCCACCCTGTATCTCTAATATAAAAAAGTAAAATAAAAATAAGTGATTTGAAATTAATATCAACTTTTGGACAAAGGTAAATTATGCTAAATCAGTGTATTTTGGCCCAAGGAATTTTGTATTGACCCTTTACACACACCCTTGTACCTAATAATTTTTCTAGAAAAAAATCTACCCAAAAAGCCTACGTGATTTACCATCATTTTAGTAATTAAAAGGACAAAATGCAAAATACGTTTGTATAGTCCACTTGAAATAAATTAAATAGCGCGTTTTGTCTCTGTTCCAATTTTAACGCCCGATAAAAAAGTTAAAAGAGAAAATTTAGTGCCTCTTAAAGCTACTAATGACTTTCTTTTTGAAAGCCATTTAAAAGTATTTACTATTCTGGCCCAATTAAATAAGATAATTTTAAAGTGTTTTAAGTGTTTTACATCTTGATGTGTTAAATTGGGGTTTTATTTAGCCGATTATAAACGAATTCAAACAGTAGTCAAAACAAGGGGAGGAAATGTAATAAATCTAAATGGTTTTAGGATATATTTAGTTATCTAATATTTTATTAAGCAGTGCATAGGCAAATGTTCAAATAATGGTATATCAACATAATTAAAAAGTCTAAGATCCGAATAAAAAGCGACCCGCACCCATCTGTTTACCGTATAAAGCTATTTTATTTGAAATATAGTTTTTAAACAAAGGTATTGCTACAGGTTTGACAAAAAATATATTTAAGGCTATATTTGAATAAAACCATTAACCTCAAAATTTTTAATACATCCTGTAGGTATATTGGTTTTTTACTCTACAGGACAGTATTATTATTTCTTTAATTTTTTCCCTCTAATTTTATAGTAAAGCCATCGGAAATTTTTTTAATATTAAATTTTGAAAAATTATTACATTTGTTTTGTACACTCTGTATTATATAAAAATACATATTTTATTAACTAAAGCCTTAGAATATATGATTTGTCACTATACAGGGTGTGACAAAAATTTTAGGGATATTTTTAAATTTAAATATAGTCTTAAACATGATGTTTTAGGCAAGCCTGTGGCAATTTCTTTGTTTAAATACTATATAAACTATATTAAATATAAAATAGTTTTTATCCGGTAAACCGATGGGTGCGGGTTGCTTCCTATTCGAATCTAAGACTATAATAGTTGCAATTAGGCAGCCTATACAGAGAGTTGCACGACAAACTGTGGCCATTTTTTTCCCAAAAGTAGGTCCTTTAAAAATTTTACAATATTGTAAGATCAGTAGGACAGAAGGTAGATTAAAGTTTTCATTTAATTCAGTTTGTTTGGCTACAACCAAATTATGCAATGCACGACATTAAAAAAAGGTTCATCAAGCTATTAATTTTTTCCAAGCTTATAAATGAAAATTAAATTAAAAATGGACTTTAATACATAATATTACTGATGGTCTGATAGTCTTTTAGGTTTAGCTAATTGTGTAGTGTCAAAATATGTTTAAAGTAGTACCTTAAAAATCACTAAAAATCTAATTTCTATTTCTTGTATAAAAGAAAAATAACGTTAACTTTTGAAAAAAATAATGAGCAACAAGACAAATCACCTAAAAAAACTTCTAAACTACGAAAAGACTTTAAACTGGTTAAAATTTTAGGTATTATACTTCTTCTTTCAGAAATACATAGCTAAATCCTTTATTAAAGTTTTTTACATTTTGAATTCCACTTTAAAAAAAAATAAGTCCTTTCTTAAATTTTACCCTTTTTAAAAAACTGCCCTTCATTTGGCAAAATGCCGCCCTCTAATTTTTGTCGCCCCGTGCAAATGTCCCTGCTGCACCCCCGCCAGGAACGGCCCTGTGTTTTACCACCTACTTTTAACTGTAACCAAGAAGGATATAAAAAATCGTTCTTTATAAAAGTTTCAGACTTTTTATCTATTATCTTTTGAGCATAAAATAAGAAACATCAAAATCTTAAGTAAAATGAAGAGCTAATCTTTTTAATTAGGATGTCCTGTATATTATGACACCATTAAAAAGGTTTTTAAAAAGGCTTAATAAAAATACCACATTTAATATATCTATCGGTAAAAGGTTAGGAAATATGGCCATTTAAATCTGGGTATAAACTCCATTACTTCTACAATCTACCTTAGTGCCGTAGGTAGGTATAATATTGTGCAGATTTAAGTGGTCATATTACGAAAACTATTAAAGATAGATATGCCAAATGTGGTATTATTGTAAAGACCTTTAAATAGTGACCTAATATACAGGGTGTTTTATTTACTTCTTCATTTTTCTTGAGTTTTTGATGTTCATGTGTTTGTTTTCATATGCTCAAAAGATAATAAATGAAAAAGTATAAAACTTATATATGGATATTCTATCCTTCTTGTAGTTATAATTAAAAGTGGTGGCAAAATATAAATGAAAACCCTGCACATTTATGACATAACATATTAAAACCTAATTTTTTAATAAGCAATGTATAATTAATCAGTTTTTTCTTATACAGTGAGCACCATAAATGTGGAACCATTTGAAAAACTGTTATATTTTTGATTTGTCAAATATTACTTGGAAAACTTGTTTAGAATTAAAATATCAAAGCTTTGTTATTCTTAAAGAATTAAGATATATTTTCATTTTTTGCTTTTTTTTGGTTCATTAGGGCTAAAATTTAAAAAAAAATGCCATATGGTTCAACATTTATGGCGGTCATTGTATAAGAAAATGTATTGAAACACGTTAGATCACGGACTACATAAATAGCATTAGGACCGATTGGTCGCATTTTTACCCTTCGTTATTTAAGGGGTGGGCTGACGTAGTGTTTATTATGACTTTTAAGGCGGAAGTTTTTCTGTTTTTTGTTGTTTTTAAATTGGATTTTTATTTATGCACTAAGTTTAGAGAGCAGAAAAAAGGGCGACATAGGTTATTGTGATAAACACCAAATAAATTTATTCCACCTATAAAGTTTAAAGCCCTAATTTTATGATCCTTTAAACAAAAGTTTGATTAAGCATTTAATGTAACTTAGTTTATACTAGATATACTAAGATGAAACAGCTTGCTACAAGCAATCGTTTTACAAAAATTCCAGATAAAAAGTTTTCTTATATAAAAAAAAATCCTTTATATTCCTTTACGCATTATCTAGGCCACCCAGGTTTTTCTAAAAGGTCTGAACAAAAAGGTACCACAAATTCCTTGCTTAAAAAGTTGACAGTTAAAAATTGATAGTTTAGCAGCGTGTCAAAAGAAAAAGAAAGTTAGAAACCATGTATATTGCAAACGATGGTTATATTTTGGCCCTGGTTATTCACAATATAAACTAAAGTTTTTCAAAAGTAATTTAGCTTTACCGAAACTATAAGTTGAAAGGGGGATTTAATCAAAAAATCAACCTATTTTTGAAAATTCTAAAATAATGATTTTCTTTATTAAAGTGTTCCTCTTTCGGCTAACATCATCTGGTATATACAGGGTCTTTAAAAGGTGCGGAAAAAAGGTACCACCAATTTCTGAGGCTAAAATATGACGATCTAACTCAACTACTTTAAAAGTGGATGATTCCGGGATACAAAGTGTTAAACATTTATTTTGATTTTAGTTTTTATAAATAGTTTTGTTAATAATAGGTGTATTGTCACAATGTTTGGCTAGAGGGGGTTTCGGGAGGTAAGAAATAAGAATCCGCTACTAATTTCATGTAAATCCTAGAATGGCGCCCTCTGCAGTATCTTGCAAAAATAATACACAAAAAACTTTTTAATCCAGTTTAGGTAACTGTAAGATAAAAAGTTTTATACTTTACCAAATTTAAGATAACAACGATGTACCTGGTAAGCAGCCGCTTTTAAATTATCTGGATTTAAACAAAAATGTCAATACTCCTTCTCAATGAGTACTGCCGTATTTTTTCTGTAATCTTTTATGTGGCTAATTTTCATTGTCAAATAATACTTTTAATTGTCGTGCAGTTAATTTTTCAGAGATTATTAACTACAATCTTTTTGAATAAAATGGATAACGTTATAAAATATGAAATTTTAGGATTTCAGAAAAATATACACGAAGTTCTATTTAAAATAACGCAGTTGCCCTAATATAGTAAATATATCGGAAAATAAGCCATTTTGTTTTTGTCTTAACGGAATGTCAAAACCGAATGGCAAGGACATGATAAAAAAATCCAAGGTTTTCTGCAAAAAAACGCATCTTAATAACTTTATTTATTCTTATCCGCGATCAAAATGGGTCAATATATAGCCGGGCACCCTGTATTAAAAAAATGTATTTAAATTCACAATAACTTTAATACCACTTTTTAACTAGGATAAATTGCCTTAGGTCGTTTTATTTTGGCTCAGCGTTTTGGCCAGTTTTCAGTATAAATTAAAGTAGAAAGCGCTTTCTTGATCAAAATGATTGGTTTTCAATAAATTATTTTCTTGATTTATTGCTAGCATTATTTATTCTGTTTATTTTGTAATTAAAAAAAACATGTTTGCTGATATTTTCTTTTAGTTTATGTGTTACCTAATTTTTAATTTAACAGTTTGTGGATAAATTTAATTTTATCACCATATGTGAGCTTAAGACCAATATAAACATCATTCACTATCAGATGCAGTCATCTAAGACACACATGCTGTTTCTAACGAAGACTTAAATAGGTTTTAAAACTTCAACCAGCGTCTTTTTCTCAGCTTACGAACCTATTTCGTCTTTTCGTCCACATGGCGGAGTACGTACTTACGTTCGCAACGATCTGGCTTGTGATCGAGTTTCCAAACTTGAATGGCGTAGGCGTGATATTCTTTGACCCAAACTTTCCCTTTGGTCTTCTACCAAATCTAATTATTCCTATGTCGAATTCTTTGACTTCCCTTTACCAAAGATCAATAGTATAATTGCTCAGTTTTCATGGCGGAAATCGTGCTTGGCGACTTCAATGTCTTTAATAAGGACTGGCTAGGCTCTTTAAAAACTGACCCTTAAGAAGAAGCAGCCAAAATCTTTGCGGTCAGTAATTTTCTTAACAACCTTATTATGGAACCCACCTACTCTCCTGGAGTTCCTAATTTTAGTTTAAACCCCCTAGATATCTTTCCTACCTTCAACCCTGAACCCTATCAAGCATCTGTTACTGCTCCTCTAGGTCCCTCAGATCCTGGCTTTGTTTTTAAATATAAATTGAATGTCCTCACGCACCGTATGACATTACAACTCAGCCGACTGGGATGGCCTAAGGGACTTCTTGGCCACCTATCCTTGAGACACTATCTGCTTTCCTTGTCATATGATATATTAGTACTGTCATGTACAATTAAAAAATAATAAATTACCATTATACAGGGTCACTTAAAAATTTTAAAACTTACTTTTTTTAATTCATCATAGTCTTGACCTATTTTATTTTTGTGGCAATACCTTTGTTTAAATACTATCTTTAATATAAAAAGTTTTTATCCGGTAAACAGATGGGTGAAGGTCGCTTTCTATTCGGATCTTAGACAATCTGGAAATCGCTCATCCGAAAGAAAACTGACATAACTCAAAAAATGCAGAATTTAGGTTAGGTTGTTAAATTGACTCTAAAAATCCTTATTTGCTACTTATATAATTTAAAAACTCACTTATTCATTTTTTTGTTATTAATTTAAAGATCTTTAAATTTACGTTTAGTGTCTGTCCATACGTCCATAAATTAGGTAAGGCGTTTTTTTATCCCCCTTTCCTTCTGTTGAGATGTCGTGAGATTTGCTTTAATCCCTCCCCCAATCTCAAGTAAGATTTTTTAAAATGTTATTTTCTAGTGTAAGTGCGTTGCATCACAATACAAATTTAACAATTAAATACTTCCACGGTAATTACTACGATTCACAACCAGGGAGGCGCTAGGGGGCCCGAAATAAAGGGGATTGATAGGAAGGCACAATTAAACTAAAATATAATTTTTGTTTCAAACAGGTTTAAAAGCCTGACCAAATCTCGTAAATTTTTCGTATTTCTAGCAGATGAAAAATTACGTTATATTTGCGGAGACCCTACCTTCCCCCAAGATGATATTAAAATAGATTTAACTCGACCCTCCTCCCTCCTTAAATACCTCAAGTAATTAATGGACGGCCCCTCAAAACTAACAGCTAAATTATAATTTAAATAATATTTTATTGTTATTCCTGAAAAAGTTGATTTTTGAGTTGAGGCACTTTTTTCCCGGATGAGTGATATGTAGATATCTTTGTATATGTATGTTTTCGAGACAAACACAGTAAATTTTAAAAAGTTATGTTATATTGTAAAATTAAACAAATAATATTAGTTTACAACAGTAATACATATCTATCCATATAAATAGTTTAAAATATATAAATGTCATACTATAATTATTTTTCCTTCTGGGAACGTCTTGGTAAACAACCCTTACTTTTCTTTCGGTTTTCCTCTTTGCTACGATCTGTATTATTATCATTATTATCGTCAACATCATTACCTGTAACACATAGAAACACTAAACTGAGATAGCATATTAATGTAATAAAAAAAAATATCCTCTGATCAAAAACACCCTGTATTTTGCATTGATTTCTTTATTTTGCGCAAAAACTAGAAATTAATCCTTCTTTCCCTTGATCCTTTAGGGAAAGTCCGGGCAAAGTGAATACCTTAAGAAGTTTGAGACTTTATTAAGAAAGGTATAAGAAATAGCAACAAAATAAATACTACAAATCAGTCTTTTTAATTTGAGATTACATATTTTGTACTCATTTAGGTTAACAAGTAACTAAAAATAAAATTCAAAATCGTGTCATATTATTCACTTTGCCCAAACTCCCGGGTAAAGTGGATATGGTGCCCGGGTAAAGTAAATAACCACCTTCTAATTACAAAAATCTAAAAATTATATTTTGTAACAAAACTTAAAACAGTAAAAAAACTTAAATTCGCGTTTAAAGGTAATGTATCTTAAAAATTAAGAATGGCAGTTATCACAGATAGGTATAGTCTCCATTGCCTTTGAAAGCGGAGCATTGCTCATGACACCATGTAACACATGAACGACGTCGAATCCAATCTTCAATTGGATTATCTTCCTTAATATATATTTTACCCCAAGGAATCATATATCTTCAAACAATTTTTTGGTTGTTAATCTTCCTAATTAGTTAGAATAGGAATGTTTTTGGTTCTACATTTAGTTTTTAGTAATATTCCATACCTTTTTTTTTACTTTTGCTTTTACTCTTCTCTGATATGTAGGTGTCAACGATTTTGAGATAGACATTTAGTTTTGTCCCTTAATCTTCATTGAAAACGGTACGGAATCTGCCAAATTTTGGAGTAACGACACCGCTCTTGAATAGTCTGTATAAAGTCGAATAAGCCAACTCATAGTTTTTATCAGTACCCTTTAATGACACTTCAGATTTATACAAATTAATGGCCTTAATTAGTTTTGTTTTTGTATTTATTAACCATCTTCAACAAAATTATTTATAATCCGCAACTACATAATCTCAAATCCGGGCAAAGTGTATATCATATCCACTTTGCCCTATTCATTTTGCCCAATACTGCCAGTTTTGATGTAAGGTCAAATCCTACTAAAACTATTAATTTTGATTTAATAAAATAAGTATATTATAAAAAGCTACTTTTATATACAATAGAACTATAATACGCCCAAAAGTGACAAACAAATAATATAAAAAATATCATCAAAGCGCTTGAAATATTGAAAATTATTTTTTATCGAAAACACAATTTATCGCCATCCAGAGGCTGCGCGACTCGGCCCCTCGCTTCAGTGTTTGCCGCTCATTGAGACATGATGGCCAGAACTTTCTGTGACCGCTAGGTTGATGTCAAACGAACAGTTTAAGCATAGTGGGGACTATTCGCTTTACCCGGGGTGTTCACTTTAGCCGGGTTTCCCCTACATGTAACCTTTACCTATACCACCGTCCACCACTATAACTTGATAATAAATACCTAGTAAGTAACTCCGGTTACTGTAGTTTTAAACCAATAAAATACATTTTTATTGTGGTAACTAGGGTTACTGACTTTTAGACCAATAAAACACATTTTTTGTTCAGGTGTTTTTCTCAATTTATAGTGAACAGAGTATAGATACTGTAATAATTTAACTAATTTCTAACCTTTATTTTTACCAGAATGTGATCCCTTCCACTCTTGTGACTGTGATTTATTGTTTACACTGTTCTGTAGGCCTATTTCCCTAAGTAAACTTATTTGACTAGCTTTGCATTTACATATATCCAAATCACTAAACATTTGATCAGATGAATATTTTGGAGCCAAAAGATTCTTACACAAATTCCAAAATATCGCAAAAGGAAATATTAAAAAGAAAACTATATTTAATGCAAACTGAGTTGCTGGTGCAACGTTATGCACCTTTTACCAGTCTCAGGGTGAATAGGCCATCCTTCTTCGTCGTACATTACTTCTTGATCTTTTAACTCAGGTTCATAATATCTAAAAAAAAACTAATTTTAGAACAAATATCAAAAAATATAGGTCATAAATACAGACTAACCTATTCAAAAAAAAAAAAAATAATAATAATAAATAAATAAACCGCAACTCTTATATAACTTTAGAACCGACAAATCTCCATTTACCAAATTCGGTCTGAAGGAGGATTTGGTTATGTGAAATTGGATAGTAAGTCTGATAATACATTTTTAAAATTTTATCTCTACTAGTTGCTAAGGTACACACTTTCAGCAATTGTACAGGGTGGTTTTTTTGGTTGGTATTATAGGGTACAGGCTAAACGGCAACAGATACAAAAAAACTAAAGTACGTGTCCCGTTATCTTTTTAGTGTTTAATTTAATGGTGCAATCGCATTCACGCTAACTTAATTGGTTTAGAAGATACAGGGTGATTGTCAAAATTCGTCAATTTCTATTATGTCTTATTACTCAAACACTTATGGAGATAGAAAGAAACTTTAAATACAAAAGTGGCGTACATATAATAAATATAAATGTTTTAATTTTTGAGATATAACACAAACTTGCATATTTTTAAATGGGACACCCTGTATCTGATAATCTCAAAACAATGCACTTTTTGTTGCGATTAAAATAATATACAACCCTTAATATTTTACATGTTTCTACACAGCAAAACTAACAAAAAAATTAAAAAATAGTTGCTTGCTTATAAACTTATTAATTTTTTCTTTATATAAATCTAGCTAAAAAGTATGTTCTTGGATTGGTAAATAACTATTATTAAATAATTTTCTTGATTCATTGTTAGAATCTTAATAAATTTTGCTTATATTTTAATAATCACTTACCTATTTAGATTTTTGGGAAGGTCTAAAATTTTATCCAATCCCCAGAGTCCAATAGGGAGAATGCAACATCCCAAAAGGGCCTTTAATAGTCCCATGAGTAAGAGTGTGAAGCAAAAATATAAAATTACATGAAGAATAACTGATAAGGTATCATCAAACGCAGAATAGTTAACCACTTGAGTTGCAATTGGCATGCCTCCTAAAATGCCATTGACAATAAAAATATTATAGCATGTCTTTCACTGGCATAGATAATATTTTCAAGTTATTGTATCTAAACACTGGGACACAGGACCCATACAAATTATACAGGGTTATTTTTAAGTTGGCATATTTCTCTTAACACAAAATAGAATGCAAGAAAATGGGAACAATTTTCAAATAAAATTATGTTAAAATTTAGGAAAAAATGCCTTTTTTATCATAACTTTCCTACCACTTTAGATATGTCCACAAAATTTGGTACACTTCTTTTAACCATTACATTAAATTTTTTGATGAAAAAGTAAAAAAAATTATCAGTGGCGTTCGAACAAGATTTGTATTGATTTTTTCTAGAAAAAAACAGGACGCCATTGCTTTTTCGTAAAATCAATATTATTTTTGATATAATTATTTATTTTGGAGTTAATTTGGTTTCATGATATTTTTAGTACGTCGAACGATTTTCGTTTTAAAAAACAAAAGCTATTTTGAAGTACGGCAAAATCGCTAAAATATGATATGGTGTTTTATATATAAAATTTGTTTTGGTCTAATTTGTATTTGAAAAAATGTCAAAAACTTACATTACTATAATTTAAACCCAATAAAAAAATATTTAGTGGTTATAATTTTTAATAAAAGTCAAAAACGAATTTTACATACTAAACACCATATCAGATTTTAGCGTTTTTGCCAAGCATGGCAGAAAATGCAACAAATTAAAAATAATAAAATAATTTAAAAAAACTATCTATATTTAAAAAAGAAACTATAGCCAGTTGCCACTCCACAATTTTTTTATTAAAAATTTTTGATGCCTATAATTATCAGAAAAAAGTAGATACATATTTTAGCGAAATTTGGAATTTGTCAACAAAATTTGATCATATTTACGAAAAAAATACAAACTTGAAAACTCTTTTTTTGCAAATCGCTTCTCCTAAGGCCACTAGCACTTGGTATAATTTCGGTGTAGGTCCCTTGTCTCAGTTTTTACATATTAATTTAAATATATATTTTTAAGCCATTAATGTCTTTATTAACAAATAAAGTTAAGGGTTAACAAAACCGAATAACCTATAAGAAATATATTAAAAAATTTCAAATACTTATGTGTGTCCACTCCAAGTGCAAGACTTTCAATACTACTATTATAAAAATTGCAACACCTAGAAATAATGAAAAATATTATACCCGTTTAATTTTAGTACCAATACAAATATTAATAACTGGGAGATTTGAATTCGGTAATGTTTTCCTATGAATCCCGACTCTGCTAAGAAAAGTACGATGGACGACAACGGTCAAAAGATTTCGTGAAAAAAAAAACTTGGCATTTTTGTTTGAGCGACATGTCGCTTTTACTAAAGGTGTTATGATATGGGGAGCCATATGCGTTGGTAGTAGGTCTCCTCTAGTTTTTATCCAAGGTTACATGGAGGAAGCGTTAGAATTAACATCAAGAACCTACGTCCCGCATGTTGCATGTTTAATATATTTCATGCCTTATTTTAGCAGGACTGTGTACGACTACATTTGCTCATCTAACTATGGCTTATCTAGAGCTGCATAATGTTTGCATTCTTCCTTGGCTTTCACGTTCTTCCGATCTGTCCCCCATAGAACACCTATTCAGGGCATGGGAAAAAGACTCACTAGATAGTCTAACCAACTTCTTACTTCAGAAGAGGTGAGAAGTGAAATTCATATTGCGTAGGACGATAATTTATATAGATTCATATCTAGAGGCACTGCTAAGTGTGTAAATTATACCGGTGGTTATATCAATTATTAAAATTTTAAGAAGTTTTCGTGTGTGTTTTAAGTCAAAGTGTCTTCTTTATTATTATTTTTACGGAAAAAGTTATTCTTTATAAAAGTTCTGCATGGTCTAAAACCATAAATGCAATATTGAAATATTATTTTTTGCAGTGGTATACAAGGTATGTCAAAAATAAAAATTTAGCTCAAGGGAAAGTACCCTTATTTTTCATGATATCAAACATTTTTATTAAGAAAAGATGTTTAGAATTAAAAATATCATTTAGATATGCAAAGTTGTTCATTTTCAAGGAAAAAATATCATTTTTTTATGCTTTAAGGGTGAAAATTTAAGTTTGTATATTGGGGCATAAAAATTTTGAAATGTAATTAATATGTAAAGAAAGCTTAAGAACTATCAAAAAGCGAAAAGTTACAGCAACGCTGGGTACCGTAAAACAAAATAATAAAAAAATTTCTTTCATTTAAATAAACCAATTTGCATATTTAAAACGTATTTTTAATTCTAAACATCTTTTTCGTATAAAAATGTTTGATATTATAAAAAATAAGGGTACTTATTTCCTCTTGGGCAAAATTCATATTTTTTGACATACCTCGTATACCACTGCAAAAAAAATATCTGATTGCATTTTAGGTTTTAGACCATGCAGAACTTTTTACAAAGAACAACTTTTTTCGTAAAGTTAAAAATAGAAAAGTTTTCCATTTACAGGGTGTCCCACAGGAAACTGCTTCTCCTTTTCGCGCCTATTTTACTCCAAAGCACGTTATTCACAGAGAAATTAGTCACCAAAAATCCCCACCCGACCTAAACTTTTTTAAAACTCCCTGTCTAGCGTCTATTACTCCCTGTCTGGCGCCTATTTTTTCATGGCGCCCTAGGCTGTAGCCTATTCAGCCTAATGAATAATACGGCACTGCATACAACTAAAATATGTTGACAACTCTACCACTTCCTGTTATACCGGAAGTTAATGTCAACTTCCTTATTTTAAATTGAACACGCAATATATTATTTATTTTTAGATTCTTTTTAAAATTCTAAACAGAATTTATGTAAAATGTTTTATACCTAAGTCCAACCGTTTTTGACTTATTTTAAATTTGTCAAAAATGACGTTTGCAACCCATTACATAAAAACCTCTGAACAAAAGCATTTAAAGTTGGGGTTGAGTTTCTCGTAGAGAAAGAACTACTTTAGCAGAATGTATTGATATTTTTACAACTTAGAAATACATAGTGGTCAAAAATAATCGTTAAAAATTATTACGACAAAAACTTTAAGAGTCAATTTTTTAAATGGAAACCCCTATCTCTTTTGACCTTATCCTATTAGGCATCAAAAATAAGGATAAGTTTGTATAGGGATGTCTATTTCAAAATTCATAGTTTTTAAAATATTAACAATTTAATATTTATCCATTCTAACAATGCTTTTAAATACGGCTTAGTTTTGCTTCTAGTTGGCCTTGACAACTGCCCAGTACCCACCCGTTCTTAAATGCATTGTTAGAATAGATAAATATTAAAACGTTAATATTTCGAAAACTATAACTTTTTAAAATAGATATCCTTATACAAACTTGCCCCTATTTTTAAGGCATAATAGGATAAGGTAATAAAATATTGGGGTTTCCATTTAAAAAAATTGACTTTTAAGGTTTTTGTCGTGATGAGTTTCAACGATTATTTTTGAAAATATTGATACAGTCTACTAAAGAAGTTCTTTCTTTACAAGGAACCCAACCCCAACTTATGTTAAAGGCTTTTGTTTAGAAGAAATTGATGGTTATGTAATGGCTTGAAAATGTCATTTTTGACATAAAATTTTAAATAAGTCAAAAACGGTTGGACTTAGGTATAGAATATTACGCATAAATTATGTTTAGAATTTTACGCAGAATCTAAAAAGAATTAATATATAGGGTGTTTCATTTAAAATAAGGAAGTTAACATTAACTTCCAGTATAACCGGAAGCGGTAGAGCTATTAAAATATTTAAGTTCTATATCCCACACTAATTTTATAATGTTACCAAAATTTCAAAATTTTCCAAAGCGTACTTTTCGAGAAATCGATCGCAGCAGTTCCCGGTGGGACACCCTGTGGTGCGATCTTAAGTAGACACGCTGTATAAATAAAAAGCAGCAGCAAAGTTTGATACATTATTTCTAGAGGTTGCAATTTATAAGATAATTAGTATATTCATCCAGAGAGAATATTATAGTCGCCGATGAAATTAAAAAGATCTTTGGAAGACTAAAGACGATAATATCCGATTGTTATAAGTTTCGTTTTGTCAAATATTAATGTTCTTCGTTTATTGTGTAGGGTTAGTTTTGACGTACTAAATACATAAATAACATTTAAAACCAATGATATATATTTTTCTTTTTGTGACAGACAAATTTAAAAAATGTACTTATTTAAGAAAACGCCTTTCGTTTGCTTTTAAAAATATACAGTGTGGTTTAATAATTGTGCAATAAACTGAAACTTTATATTTGTAATTTTTTAAATACTTTTATTCTATATAAAAGTCGATGCATGATCCCAGAACATGTTAGTTGAGTTTTATAGATTTCATAATTTTTAATGCGCGTTAAACAACAATTTTTTCCACACCTCGTGGATTCTATCGATCGATAGAATATCCGTAATAGGTACACAGAATGTATACTTTGTCGCGTTATCAACGCGGCAAGTAAGCCTCTAAAGCTATGTCTAAAAATGCATTATATATTATAGTTGAAGCAATAAAGCACACAACTTTGGAATTTTGCATTCGCAAAAAATTATTTGTAAAATTTGTATCTAATTTTTACCTTACAAACTGGAAGTTGCATTGCTGCAGCCAAAAATGTACTCAGGAAATGCTTTTTTGGCGCCCTTTGGAATATTTAATAACTTTTTAAATAAAAATGTTTTTTGAGATAGCCGATCACAAATATGATGTTTAAATTGAGCCCCGGACAGCTGGAGCTCAGGAATGCCGACGAATGTCATCTCAGTGGAAGTTTCTCAAAATTTATTTGGGAAAGGGAGAAACTCGGCGCTCCGGGCTTTTGGGTCGCTGAATTTAAATATGGCATCGGCAAATACGAGGGACGTTTTATAGGGCGCTGAATCCGAATATCATGTCAAAAATAACCCCCGAACACCTGGTGCACCGGAACTTAGCCCTAAACGTCATCTTTGTGGCTTTTTATGACAGAATCGAAAAAGACAAAACAAAAATGGTTATTGGGATTTTTGGGGAACTGAATCAAAATTTCACGTCGAAAAAGATCCTCCGAGCCCCTTGTTTATTGCAACCTGGTCCTGAACGTCGTCTCCGAGGTTTTTCCAGACCCACTCAAAAAATTCGAACCGACAAACGTTATAGGGATATATATGTGTGGAATTGGTTAGGACCCACCAGGTGCCTGTGGAGTGTTAATCAATTCCATATTTGAATTCAGCGATGCAAAAACCCCGGGCGCCGAGTTTCTCTCCTTTTCCACATGAATTTTGGTGTGAAAAGTTTTTGTTTAAAAACTCTTTTGGTAATAAATAATTTTTAGTTGTGTAGGTAAAAATACGTGCAGTCTGTACAAACGTATAAATAATTCTAAATTATAGCTTTGTACACCTTGAAATCCTGCAGCATGAAACTGTTCAATTTCTAACGAATTGCATTTTAATCCAGAATCGGAGGTTAAACAAGTGCACTGACAATACCACACACAAATGCATCTGTCTATTTTCTCGAATCGTATTCTTCTAGTTGCTATTAATTGTTCTTTCAAGTTTAATACTTCTAAAGAACAATAAAAGTTTTTAATTGGCAATTCGCAGTATATCTCTAATGTAAATATATGCTGATGTTGAGGTGCAATCATAACTGGTTGAGATGTTATGCTTCCAAAACTTGCTGGTATCTCCATTGGGCAGGCTCCAATACCGACATAGAAAATGCTTGTGACTAATCCCGAATTCAACATTTTTGCAGTAATTGTAACTTTTTAGGGTTAAGGGTCTCCGTGTATACTTCTAAAAAAATGTCACTGTTAACTTACAACCAGTAAATACATTTATCTTTTAGATTTTAATAAGGTCATGTTGTACAGTGGTACAGGAAATGAAGCTTTAAAAAAGGTAAAACCTGGCAATTCTTTCTGTTCTGCATGGATTACCTTGAAATTTTAACAGAAGGTAGGAAATAGCCCAGTGATCAAAACCTGTATCAAACCAAAGGGCGCCAAAACCCAGGAGGTTGATGCAACCCCCTAGGCGATGGAATTTTTTTATTAGATTGTAATCACAGAAATCAATCAAAAAGTGATTCTTAGCAAAAAATGTTCTGTACATTATTTTTATCACTAATATTTTAAAAGTTTTTTGCGATTAAAAGTAACAATTTTTCGACGAAAAAATCGACAGTTTAATGAGTTTTTCGCGAATAACTCGAAAAGTATGCTTTTAATCAAGAAACTACAAACAAAATTATTTTGTTATAATTTTTTTATGACCAATACAAACTGAGACCCAGAGTGCTAATTATTATGTTTTTTAATAGACAAGGGACGGGAATATGCTGCATTTATCGAGAAAAATTTATATAACCCTTTTTAAAGTACGTAATCAAACTTTTCTTTGAAAAAAAGAAGTTTTTAGCGTAAAAATTTAGTGAGTTATGATAAAAATTAGGTCAGTAAGTAATTTTTTCTACGAAAAAAATAAAAAACAACCCCAACTCCCCTAATAAAAGCTGACCTTTATTCTTTTACAATTCTCTTAATACATGTAATAATAATTTGCCCAAGAAGTTTAACCAATTTAAAATGCCCAATTTTATAAATATTATGTGGATTTTTATGCTCCGAAGTGCCCTATTGGAATTTTTCAAAGAAAAATGTATTAGTTTTTTTTAACGTAACCCCTTTATTTTTAATGATAGATTTTTTAAACGTTTTTGTAGGGTTAAGAGCTATAAGGCTCTGTAAGTAAGATTCCTACAGATCCCTTGGTTTTTTAATGGGGTGGGTTTAAAGGGCTCAAAAAGGATCGCAAATAGAGTTTTAAACGACTACATCTTGCCAAACATTTACTGTACAGAAAACCTACGCACAAAAAAATATTAGTTATTAAAAACCTGCATTTTACATTATCATATATATAAAATTCTCGTGTCACGGTGTTCGAACTTGAACTCCTCCAAAACGGCTCGACCGATTCTCATGAAATTTTGTGAGCATATTGACTAAGTCTGAGAATCGGCCAACATCTATTTTTCATCCCCTAAATGTTAAGGGTAGTCCACCCCTAAATTTTTTTTTATTTTTTAGGCAAAATTTTTGGTTTTTATTTTTTTATGACACAGCATACAAAAATACATACAACCCTAAATTTTCACCCTCTACGATCAACCCTTATATTTTATTTGTTAATTAAAAACTTTTTTTTAGTAATTTTTTTTTTTTTTTGATGACTTACAATAAAAAATCTTATATTACTCTTAACTTTTCACCCCTCTACGATCAACCCCTATTTTTTATTTGTTAATTATAAACTTTAATTTTTTGGCAAATTTTTTTTTATTTTTTGATGACTTACAATAAAAATCTCATATTACTCTCAATTTTTCACCCCTCTACGATCAACCCCTATTTTTTATTTGTTAATTATAAACTTTAATTTTTTGGCAAATTTTTTTTTTATTTTTTGATGACTTACAATAAAAATCTCTTAATACTCTCAATTTTTCACTCCTCTACGATCAACCCCTATTTTTTATTTGTTAATTCCTATCCAGATATTATAATTTCAAGTTCCTTTAATTATGATTTTTTTAAATTCAATTTGATCTCCCGCCCTCACCGTTCGACTATTGATCAATTATCAATCGATCAGTTATCCCCGCCAGGTGTCACCACTTATTCAGCAAACATTACGTAGTAGGGATGAGGACGAAGCCGGTCTCCTGTCTTACTCACTATACATTTTTCAGCCATGTTTTTTTAGTTTTATATGTGTATCAATCGTGGCAGTGACTGTTATACCTATTATTTCAATTTTCCTTTGCAATTCTCATATTAATTTTACTGTCATCGTAAAATTATCATTAATTTCCAGTGCAATAATTTATTTACTATTTATTAATCTGACAGAGACAGTTTTAACTCTCAGTTAATTAAGTGATCTCATGTAAATAAACACGTGTTGTAAGCTCCCGCAAACAACGGCCATTACCGTACCTGTATATATTGTACTTAGCATTTTTTGGGAATTGTTTCAGGATCCATCCGCCGAAACTTTCTCTAAACAACTGTTAGATATTGGCGATGGGAAAGTTGCTGTACATGAAAATACTGGATGCATAAAACTACAGACGGACTTCTGCACAATCATCGACTCGCAAAATAGTCTCATCGATCACATATTTCCCGACGTACACACACAATATGCAAATCATAAGTGGCTGGCAGAAAGAGCGATCTTGGCAGCTAAAAATGTGGACGTCAATGGGTTAAATTTAAATATACAACAGCTGTTGCCTGGGGACTTGGTGTCATATAAATCTATCGATGCAGTTTGCGATACCAACGAGACTGTGAATTATCCAATTGAGTTCTTAAATTCATTGGATTTGCCAGGCATGCCACCACATCATTTACAATTGAAGGTTGGATCTCCGATTATTCTACTTCGAAACTTAAACCCACCACGGCTATGTAATGGCACGCGATTAGTCATTAAAAAATTAATGAAAAACGTTATTGAAGCCATCATCTTGAATGGCAAGTTTCAAGGCGGAAATGTGTTGCTGCCACGAATCCCTATGATTCCTACAGATGTGCCAATTGAATTCAAACGCACTCAATTCCCAATTAGATTGGCATTCGCTATGACAATCAATAAGTCACAAGGACAAACATTGTCTGTATGTGGCTTAGATTTGGAAACACCGTGCTTCTCCCACGGACAACTATATGTGGGATGTTCTCGCGTGGGAAAACCATCCAGTTTGTTTGTGTTGGCTAAAGACGGACTAACCAAAAATATTGTACACTCTATTGCGCTAAGAGATTAATTTTATTTTTTTCAACTGCCATAATTGATAGTAAAAATATAAATATTTATTTTTGATGTTTAGATGGCTATCAAAGACTGTTGTTTAAAATATATTCGTTACTCTAATAAAGATTTATTTATTAACCTAAATAAAAAATAATTTTATTCTTTATAATGCATTCGATTATAAATACTTCCCCGCGAACTTATAGTAGATAATTATTTTTATTTAACTATAAAAATGTTTCCTAGAAATACCATACATGGCAAAACAACGTTTGCCGGGTCAGCAGGTTATTTAATATTATTATTATTACGAAGTTATCTACAAAAAAAAGGGTGAAAAATATAAAAGTGTAAATAATCGTTTTTCACTTTACGCTTTTCCATAAATTTGGAATTTAAAATTGGTAAAACTTCTGAGTGTAATATTAATACATGTCTAAAGCGAATTGCAAATATGTAAAAGGTAATTTTTATTAGGGGGTAGTAAGGGGCTTGTCTTAATTGCATTTTTCGGTACCGGTATTTCACTTTAAATCAAATTTTACATTTAAGGTAAAAAGGTAACCAATAACACGCCGTAACGCCGTATCCTTGTTCCTATTGGTCGTAGAAACATTACATTATAACAATTTTTTAACAATTTTACATGTATATATATACAGTGTGTCCAAAATAAGGATCCTAAGCATGGAAATCTCAGTAACTATTGGAAATACAGCTTAGGTTAAATTAGGAAAAAGTTGTGTTTTTTACAGCTTATCTACATGCCGTTTAAAAACTTGATTAATTTTCATGGCCTGCTGAGATATTTGGGAAAAACCAAAATTTGACTTTATCGATTTTATTTTTTTCTGACTTTATTTGAAGAGATACAAAAACTAATAATACTTTTTCCTTGGTAATTTTTAGCTACTACATGATGGAGTTTTTAGATTTTATACCCGACATTTCGTTTTCAAGAAACCATCACCAACTTTATTTTTTTATATGGCTCGAAAAAAAGTACACCCTGTATCTGATCCCATTTTTTTATTACAAATTCAACGATTGGATGGTCTTCTTGTTGAGTACATGCCTGGAAAGAATGGGACCGCTTCGGTCCTGGTCCCGGGGTATACGAGCTGACCCTGTTCAGCCCTATTGACCCCTATGAACTGGCCGGTCGCCTGAAACAAAATAAAAGAAAAACCCCCAAAAATGCCAAAAAATTCTAATTAAAAACGACGTTTCGGTGGCAAGTCTGCCACCGTTGTCAAGTTAAAAATAAAGTTAAAAAATAGAAATATAATATTAACTAATATTTAAATTAAAAATGATTAAAATTTAGATTATTTTTGTATCTCAAACTGAAAATAGTTTGACATATGTGTCATGAGTAACATAAGTAACTGGTGTATTTATTATTTGTAAGACAAAAAAGGTAATAAGTTAGTTGATTTTTAGTTTTCCTGAAGATACTTCAGTATCGAGCAAAGGCAACCAAGTGTTATTTAAATTAACTGAAATTGATGCTACACAAATATCTTTATTTAATAATATATACGCACTTTCTTTGATTTTGCGTTTTTTAGAACAAGTTTCCTTTGCTAAA